>BJCM01267198.1:0-44530 GCA_018326385.1 Flaveria bidentis | reverse complement strand
TGTGATTTGTCATATCACATATGTGACAGTATTTGTTGAAATAACACTCAGAAGTGTTATGATTATACACGTCACATATATCACAGTATTTTTGTGGCTTCTTAAACAACATTTGCTTAACCATGGATGTAGAGGCCACATTTAATCCTTGTCTAGATTTAGTAGTAGTCTGGTTAAGCTTTTGTTTTTGTTGTGTGAGTTTGGTCTTTAGAGTTTTAGGATTTTGCTTTTGAACAGTCTCACTTTTCTTTAACTTTGTATCTATTTTAAACAGTAGAAGACTTTGGACCTGAACCTGTTTTCAGATAAGAGTTAGATTTGATATTTGGTTTTGTTATTGTTTCAGATATAGTGTTCATGTCAAAAGTTCCTACAGACACAAAGTTCATAGGTTTAAGTTGACTTGTTTTGTTGATTAGTTCAGACTTTTTACGAGTTGATTTTCTTCTTCTTTGATTTCTTGATGACTTCTTAGTGTTTTGTGTCTTAATTGAATAAAAGATTTTTTTACACAATCTTTGATTTGAGTTAATTCATTTGAGCTTGAATCATCATAACATGAAGTGTCTGATTTTTCTTCTTGACATTTTCCTTTCATTTTAACATTGATCTCATTTGTTTTTTCAAATTCTTGATCAATTTGGCACTTCTCCATGACACCTTCACCTTTTGCAACAAATAGCTTTTTATTATTCAATCGAGATTCATAAGATTTTACTTTAATTGGATGACCATTTTAATTTTTTCTGTGTCACTCTCCTCGAATATTTTAATGTTTATTTTTTCAATTTCACTTTAAGCATTTTCTTGATCAATGTTCTTCTTCTCTTGAAATTCTTTTAGCTTAGCCTTGTTTTCTGGTGAATGATCATGAGTATAGAAATTTTCTATTAAAGTTTTAAAGATTGATTAAGGCATAAGCTCATGTGTAAAACCTAATCCTGATTTATCTTTATCCTTTCTTCCATATCTTTGAGCTTTTTACTTTTGCCAAATCAACTTGAGTTGCAGCATGTGCCACTTTTTCTTGTTCAAGTGTCTTGGTCATTTCTTCAAGTTGTTTCTTAACTATTTCAAGTTCTTTTAGAGTTTTATTCCAAAATGCTTGAAGTGACATTATTTTTTCATCAATAACTTTATGATCATCTTTCAGTTTTCTATGCATTGATCTTCTTGCTTTAATTTGTCACATATTTTGAACGAATAAGTTCGATAATGTTAAACATGTTCCAAACATGCTTTTGTGCACATTTTTTCTCTTACTTCTATAGGAATTTCAAGATATGAACTTGAAGACTTAGTGTCTGAAGAAGATTTTACAACCTTTGGTTGTTCAAACTTTTCCATGAGAGCAACATCTTCCTCCTTTGGATCAGACTTGTCACTCCAGTCATAGTCTATCTCATTTTATGATTCATCTGTTTTTAGATCCTTGTCTTCAGACCAGTCTTCATTCATTTCTAAGATCACTGCTAAACCTGAAGTAAGATCAAAAGTAAATTGTTCAGCATATGCACTCCAATCATAACCATCTTTTATGCTTACAACTAGTGTTTTATTTGGTTCTTCAGCTACTTTTGTTCATATTTTAATTCTGGCATAGGTAGACTCTGATATGGTTTCTTGAATGTCTTTTGAGTCTGATGTTGATGTCTTTGATTATTTGAACTGCTTTGACCATTTCCACCTTGAGTTCTTAAAGCTTCACATTCTCTTGAAAAATGGCCATAACTATTGCAGTTGAAACACCTTGTCTTTGATTTGTCAAAGCCATTGGCACTAGGCTTGTAGTTCTTGTTGACATATGAATGCTTTTGTGTTTTGTAAGCAATCATCACCATTTTCCAATTAAGGTCCATTTCTTCTACGTCATCTGAATCCGTCTCGAATAAATCTTCCAAAACCAAATCAATTTGAGTTAGATGACTACCCTGATAAGCTTAAAAACTTGCCATAAAAGCTGTAAAAGTAGTTTTTGACTCTTCATCCTGTAAAAGGATATTTATAACATCTTTAACTTTGCTAGGATTAACAGAGTTAGAAGATGGAGTCTTATTGTGAGATTTAGGCACAATAGATTTTGGAAGAGACTGTGGTTGAGGTTGAGTTAAATAAACTGGAGTACTAGTGAAGAATCCAGCTCCCACGAACAAATCATCCTCATCTTCAGGAGTAGCATCATTTTTGGAAAAAGGAAATTCTCTACAGTATTTGTCGGAGAAGCAACATACCTGTACTTAGATGTTGATGCAACTTTGTCATTGTTTCTAGAGCTCTCATCAATTTCCACAGATTCGATCTTAGCAAATAAGAAGATCAAGATCCATAGGAAACCTTTTAGTATGCTTTAACAGGGTTACTGTTTGTTTCCATGATGATGGAAGTGCATTCAAAATTCTGTCATTTAGGTCTTTGAGATCATTTTTAAACCCTAAAGTTGACATTTCAGTTGTGAGTTGCATGTATCTATTCCTCATCTGGTTAATTGTTTTTCCAGATATATGCTCAAAAAGTTCAAGTTGTCTCTTTAACTTTTGTCTTTTGAGATCTTGTATCTCTTTTCCTCCTTCAGAGATAACTTTTAGTGCTTTATACATGGTATCACCAGTTTTATAGTTCTCCATCCTTGAAAGTACCTCTAATGGTAACCCTTTGCACATGAGAGAATATGCTTTAACATCATTCTTCACCTTCTTTAAATCATCACCATGTAAGCCATCTTCAGGATATGGCTCTTGAGTATCTTTAGTGTAAACAAATCCTCTATCAGGACCATTAGAAGTGATTGGGATATAAGGTCCTTTCTCAATTGATTTCCACAAATTAGTATCAATTGAGTTTAAATGATGTTTGAGCCTGAGTGACCAATTCTTGAAAGGGGCTTTATTCTTCAGCTTTGGTACTCTATTCTTTGAGTCTTCAGACTTAACCATGTTTAATTTTTGAATTTAGGAAAATATAATATTTTTGTTAATTTTAGATTTGAAATGAATTAAAGAAATGAAAATATTTTTGGTTTTAGATTTTGAAAAACATTCTAAGTGTTAAGTGAAAAGTCTGAATTAGATGCGCCTTAACAGTGGTGATGCGCCCGCACATTAGTAAAACGCCTAAAAAGTAGAGAAACTCCCAACTTGTCTGAGAAACGCCAAAGGGATTGCCTTAGTGTACTTTTGAAGTTTCCAAGAGTAGAAACACCTGAACAGTTGTCAAACGCCTAAATAGTTGTCAAATGCCCAAACAGTGTTGATGTGCCTGAAAAAAGTTGCAATGTGCCTGAACAGTTCCAAAGCGCCTGAACAGTTCCAAAGCGCTAGGGACTTAGACTTCTAAAAACATCTGAACAGTGCTAAAACGCCCACACAGTGTCAAAACGACCACTCTGAAAAGGCCTAAATAGTGTTAAAGCGTCTGAACATCGTTCATATGCCCAAACACTTAGGTGAGTTTCCAGATGATTTCAACATCTCAAATGCCTAATTCATCTTCTTTCTAACAACCTGATCCTAACAAATTTTGTGAAACTTGATAAAATGATCTGAAATTCTTCAATCAAGACACAATTACACCGATAATCAATCCTTTAGCTTCATATCTTTCAATTAACAACAATTTGAGACTTAATTTTGCAAAATCAGTGTTCGAGTTTGAAGAACTTGTTCGAACACAAATTTGACAAAAACTCAGATTTGATGATGTAAATTCACTCAATTGAGATTCAAATCATGTTTCTAGTGATGAAACATAATTAAATCATCAATTAATTGCACAATTGCGATCAAATCGCAGATTCAAGTGATAAAAATGCTCACAAAGTTGTTTTTGAACTTCAATCACTGAACCGAAAGCTCTGATACCATTTGATAATATATAAGCAATGAAATCAAAACAAATAAATATCAGAAGAATTCATAGAGTTTTTATTGATATTAGTAGGATTACAATGTGCAAACAATTTGCAAAAGTTTTACAAGTGTTACTTGCACAAATGAAAAAGAAATCCTATTTATACTAATAATAAGAAATAATAAGGAACATATATTTATATAATAAATCCCTAAACTATGACAAAACTTATCTAAAGACTAAAATGCTGATCTTTCCAAGGGTTCCAACAAGAATCAGTTAGATTCTAAAATAAAATCAATCAGAAGTGACAATGACACAAAATTTAAGAGTTATGATTTGAAATATATTTTTTTTAAAGATAAAGATACTTTTCATTAACTTAGTGGAACAAGAAATCCATAGTAGAATATGGTAGTTGAAAGAATAAACATGAGAGTAAGTGAAGTAGCGAGAACCTGCTAGCTATTGCCAAACTATCTATCACCTTTTAGGTAGAATCAATCAATATATTATGTTATGTTCAAAATAGAACTCTTTTGGTGAAAGAGAGAACTAGAACTCCATATGAACTACTCTTTTATAGAAAACATTTTATAAAAGTGTTCAAGTCATTTGGACGTCATATATCAATATTATACACTCGTGATCATTTTGCAAACATTCCACTCAAATCTAACAAATGATTCTCATTGGATACTCATTGGTGTCTATAGCCTTTAGAGTATTTAACCCATGATTGATATAAATGATGATACACAAAATGACTAATTCAATGAATATTCATTTCCTAAGTCATCAAATGGTCCATATTAGATGCTAAATATTTATTTTCTTTCAAAACAATTTAATAAAAATAGTTTATCGATTTAAGGTACTTATAAAATAGGTGGATCTAGTGGAACATTTGAAGTTGAAAATATTGATTTCTTATTGGTGCCTTCATATGATATCCCACAACAAGCAAAAGACGTTCCATTATACACTATCCACCGAGACATATGTACGTAGGACTATTGAAGGGGTCAATGCAAAAGTTTCACAATGAGAAGAGACTATGAACACTTAGCAGATCAAATGGGAAACCAGTGAGGATGAAACAATGAATACAAGTAACATGAACAATAAACAAGAACACTCAAATATGGTTTTCAAGAATAATGTATACTGCTTTCAAGTTCTTACGAGTGTTACAAAGCTTATCTTAAGATACAAGTACTTGAGATACATTATACTACATCCTATAGCCGATCATATTTTGAAGGCCGACTGGAACACTAATTTAGACAACAAGATTAATATATAGTCAAAAGGTAGATTGCCTTTTAACTTGTGACTATGATATGTGATAGCTCACATCCTTATCTATTACAAAAAGGATATAGAGAAATGAATTTAATCTATGTCACACCCCGACCGACGACGAAATCATAGGGCGGACGAATATGAATCGATTGCGCATAACACATGGTAGTAACTGCATTGAAATAATATTAAATGTCATTTTCATTAAATGATACCAATCAAATGATACATTATAATTATACAATAATCCAAATAGATATAGCAAAAGCCTTTTATTAAACTACTCCAAGTCCTAAATGAGCATGAAAAATCCCCTAATCAGCATTCCCGAAATCATATGAGAAAGTAACGAGTGAGCTAACGTATTAGTCGGTGAGTAAACATGGGTTTGAATACAAATATAGATTGACTAAATAGATTGAAAACAATTTAATTCCCATGGAAATTTCAAAACTTAACATGAAATAGTGTAACATAAAAGACAAACCAACAGAATCAAACCTAATGACAAAATGACTCGGTCCGCATATGATGTCTTATAGAATGAATGATTCCAATTCCAATCACCACATGACTAAACAATTGGGATGGGTTTGTCAAACCAATAGATCTATCATTGTTACCGTGGTTGCATGAATTAATGATTGTGTTATCATCAATTTTATCTAACTATGAACACATAATAGCAAGTAATAACATAATATGTTTTAAACTGAATTTAGAATGAAATAGAATAACAATGATTGATTATTGAATCACATAAATTCCCTAAAATATAGAACACATAAAAGGACAATGAATACTCACATGGATAGATGTTTTGGAAATGGTAGAATACAAGACTTGATACAAAAATTTTCACGATTCAATCCAAGGTTTGGTTTCTTGTTGTTAGAATAATAATGATTGAAGAACAAGAGATGGATTAGGGTTTCAATTGAGATTTGGGTTTAACAAGATATTTTACTTAAAATGATGTAATTGATTATAAACCTTGACTAAATAAATAAATTGATTAAATATTTGTAAGAGAAAATAATAATAATAATTAATGGAATAGAATTATTGAATATGATTTATTATTTATATTAATGGAGTTGAATATTAAAATGTGAAGAAAAATAATCAATTTAATAGTTAATTTTTTAAAACTTGGTAAATATAATCGATTGAATACTTAATTATTTAAATAATTTATGAAATATTAATTTAGAATGAATTAAAATAATTTTGCTTTGACAAAAGGTGATTTTTATATAATATAAAACTAATAAATAAGTTTTTGTAACATTTGAAACCTTAAAATTAAATAAAAAGTGAGATTATAACTTTTGAAATGTTAAAAAATTAAGAAATAATTTCTAAAGTAATTTTTATTAAAAAAATTTATATTAATACAGATATATGACAATAACTTTCCAAAATTTTGAAATTCTAAAAATAAGTTAAAAAAGATAATGCGTGTGCCCAAATTCGAACGCGACTCTCCTCTATTTTGTGTGAGACTTGTACCAGTAGTTTATAGCCCAATTTTTGTTTAAATATACTATGAAAAACATAAAGACGATTTTACATATTTTCCCCTAAATCCATATAAACCCTAGTTTAGAATTGGTCCAAATTAAACACCAAATGATAATGATTATTTAATTAGTCTTAGGGCTTCTATTTTTTACATAAAATGGATAGTGTAGATGGGTTTAACTTACTTGATTAATGCCAATTTGATGGAGATGAAACGAAGAACATGTCATGGTTAGGTGAATCGGATTTGAGATGAGAATGATGATAATAATCCAATAAATCATGTATGAAGCTTCTTTGGATGGTTATGATGATAATACCTTCATCAATTTTGATTAAAATTGACTAGAGTATGATAAACGAGTAGAGTGTAGGTCGTGATGATGGTTGAGGATCAATTCGACGTATGTGTATTTTTAGTGCGAAATTGATGTTAGAGATAACTCAAACTTTTCGACTAGGGGTTTCATCCTCATTTATATAGAAACAATTTTATCTCCTTTGGGTTAAACGAATTAATGGATGGAGTCAGGTGTTTCCACTTGAGTTTTGAATGATCCGGGTTTTATTAGTCTAAATTGGTGTGATGATTACGATCAAAATGATCTTACAAACTTTGCAGGTCAAGGAAATTAATCAATTGATTATGATTTATGTTGAAACAGATTATGAATTGAATATCATGCCTCGATTTCAATTGAACACGCGTAAAAGTTGAATACTCGCAATTAAAACAGGTTATAGGTTTGAACCAATCTCGAGAGATGAAAGAAATGGTTTGATTGATTCAATTTAAAGGAATGGTGGGGTTATGAGGATGCTGGAGATCGGCCGGAAAACATGAGGTCGATGGTGTGTGGGGTTTGGTTTTATAAGTTTAGAAACTGCTCCCTGTAGTTTACAGCAGTTCTTATTTGATGTTTAAAAGCTTTAATTTAAGTTTTAAATATGATGTTTTCAACCCTAGACTTTATACAACTAATTTGAATAATAATCAAATTAATAATTTATAGAACTTTATAACTTTTATAAAACTAGTAAGCTTTGTAATTTAATTATTTATTCTAACTTAATAATTAGAAATTTATGATAAATAATAAAACTTTATAACTTTAGTAAAATTTTATTTTATAGGTTATAAAATTATTATAAATTGAGTAAATGATTTAATGAATGAAATTTAAAAAATACATTTCCTAATATTTATTAAAATTACATTTGAATCGTCAAAATAGATAAAATAATTTAATAACAATTTTTTCCATAGTATGAAATATTAAAATGGGTTTGGGTTTGGATTTACCAAATAGATGAGATGTTACGATCTATAGTTTGACAAAAGTAAGGACTTTTTACAAACTCATATAAGTTGGTGAGTTTACAGAAGTGGCAGCGGAAAGTTGTTTAGCTTTTGTTGAAAGAGGATTCAGAAAAAGCATGTCTTCTCTATCTTTGGAAGAAATCAGTCTTTGGCTTTGGAAGACTTTGTCTTTGAAGCTTGGAAAGACTTCATTTCTGGCTTTGGAAGATTTGTTCTTTTGGCTTCGGAAGATTTGAGTTGTATCAAATCTTTCGAAGTAATTTCCTTGTCCTTCACATATGCATGCTGAGAGCTCTTTGGTTGCATCAGCCTTTGAGTGTATTCCTTACAACATACAACTATTCAAGTGCATCATCATAAACTAGTTACAGCTATATGCACACTACTACACCTAAGTCATCTCCTAAAGTACAAACCACAACACCACTTATAGCTTATATTGGTTCAATGATGAATGCCCCATATGAAACTTATCAAACTGCTTCTCATAGTTATGTAAATTATGATAATGAGGCCTTTGACTATGTTCATTATTCAACATCATAGTTACCTCTAAATGAAGAGACCTCTCACCACCCTAATACCAACATATTCAATATAGGTGTTTCTATTCAAGCTGATTTAATAGCAAGGATGTGTAGAAAGCATCCAATGTTACATATTAATGGTGATTTGAATGATAGGCAGATAATTAGCAAGACAAGAATAACATTTGTTTTACTATTTTCATGTTTTCTATCTTCAACAGTTATAAAAATAATTAATTAAGGTTCTTCAACATAATAGCTAGATCAAAGCCATACATGAAAAACTACTACAATTCAAGAAGCAAGTCGTTTGGCAATTAATAGATCTTCCTAATGTTCAATACCTAATAGGCAAACTATGGTTGTTTAAAAATAAAATAAATGATTGGGACCTAGTGATAAGAAACAATGCATGATTAATTGCACAAGCTTATACACAATATGATGTTATAACCTATAATGAGGTCTTTGCACATGTTACCAGCCTTGAAGCCATAAGACTATTTATTGCATGTTTAGCATTAATGAAATTCCCAATGTATTAGATGGATGTGAAATGCGTCTTTCTCTATTAAAATATCTTAAATGAATTTTATGTCAGCCAACCTCTAGGATTTAAAGACCCATATGTTCCTCATAGGGTGTATAAGCTAAGCAAAGACTTTATTGTCACACCCTCAAAATCTACGTGTAGTGTTTTACCGCGAGGCGTGTGAACAAAGCATGATCACAGTCACTAGTTACTCAGAACGACATTATATGCTACATTTAAAGAAAACCAACCAAAGTTTAAACTTAAAATCCATGCGGAAGCATTTTGTAAATAACACAAACCCAAGTATAAAAATGCATAATTTGGCAAAACACGTGCCAACCAAGTATTTAAAAGCCATAAATGAAAACCAACAAATATGTATTTCAAATAGAGTCTTTGAATGCATGTTGGACCCGTGTTGTGATACTAATGACTAGCTAAGTTAACCACCTGAGAATAGCATACTAAAATGTCAAAACATGTTTGGTGAGTTCAAGAGTTTACGTTTATCATAAATAACAACAGTTGTATAATGTAGTAGTGCATTGAATTAGATAGCTTGTCTATATTCACAAGTAATAACAATAATGATTTCACGATCGAAGCTTACTGTGTTACGTTTGTTGCCTCCTGTCATGACTTAACAGCTCGTGACAATGTTTGTGTTTAGGACAATATTGCACCCGTTTGACCTCGAGTCGCACAGCTGGGCTGGTCAAACCCAGTAGTACTACCCAAGATTTCCCGCTTGTTACCATTATTAACGATCCGAAAGTGTGAGGACTTTCAAGGTATAATGCACTATGTTAAAAACATATAAAACTTACAATAATAAAATAGCGTACAAGTATGCTACCTCCTCCGGAATAAAGATTATAAAATAAAGGGGCATGAACTCACTTCATGCACAACAAACAATAACAAAGAAAACTGACAATTAATGAAAAGACAACCCTTCAAAGGTTACCCAGAACACATAAATACATGAGTACGTGTACACCGAAAACAACCCTAGGTTAACCAAATTGACCCGTTTGACCCGTTGGTGTCATATTATGAAAATATTATTTAATCATGCATATCAACTAATTTTACATGAATATCACATAAGTTATTCACGTGTATTACATCATTAACCCAAGTTCTACCAAAATCATCACACAACATTAGATCATCATACAACTCGTGCAAATCTCAACAACCAACATGTTCGATAGGAACATAAATACATCACAACAAATAATTTATACGTGAAGTATAATCATGCACTACATGCCATGTGAAGCCACCAATGACTTCACATCCTAAACCATGCCAATCCTACTAAGTAGTGGCCTTAGATTCGCACGCGTGTATGACAATCATAATCACATTCATTTACTTAGTTCATTCCAACCAACTTACCCAGTGACAATCAATTCCAATCCCAAACATGATCTCCTAATCACTAAACACAATTCATCATCATGTATGATCACCAAAATCCAAATTACTTACATGATCAACCAAGCATTCATAAAACCCAATCACCACATTCCATCACCTTAATCATCATCAATAATCATTCTAACATGATCCTAACATCATAAGCATACTCAAATCATCATATCTAAGGTTATACAAAACTAAAGTTTCCCTTATAGGAAAATATCACCTAAAAGCAATCTAGCATTCAATTCAACTATGATTTCATCAACTTTATACCTAATCAAGTTCATAACATTCATTCAAACATGATAATCATCACTAAATCATCAAAATTTCCAATCATCATCTATAAAAATTTCTACTATTAGTTAGTTATGATCAACTCCTCAAATTCATGGATTTTCTTATACCATTCAATTAAACTTGACTGGGTGTGAGAATGAAATTCTCTGTTGATGTGAATCAACAAAGACCAAATACGATGATTGAGTCAATAATTTTAAGGCAAAATCAAACAATCAAAGAACACGAAATGCAAGATACTGATAAATGCTCTATGTATTAAACAAGGTGAAAGATAGTTACAATGAATGCTAGAGTTTTTGCATTAAATAGTAACACCAGATACACCTTGTCAAAATATTCTGATTGTCTAATATCTATCAACAGTCACCTCACATACGAGGTTTTCTATTCTATTTATAGGCTGGCACATGCTTGTACAAAAAAACGAAACGACCCCTGACCTATACATCAGAGAACCAGTCTAAGTACAAAAGTCCATCTATTTATAGGATGTTGTGGTCTTCAGCAACATTTCTCTTTCTTCTTCAGCATTGGTGTTTGGTCATCAGCATTAACAAATGCAGATGAACAAACACTTATGCACATTTGTTGCTAAATATCCGCATTAGTAAATGCGGATGTACAAATTACTTTTCAGCATATGTTTGGCTATCCCCATTTGTTAGTGCGGAAGAACAAACACTTGCCAACATTTGTTCTATGGTCATCCGCATATACAAATGCGGGTAGCCGACACTTGTTTTCTTTTCTTGTTGTAGATTCTTCATCCGTATTGGTTCTTGGGCTTACGGAGTTCAAGTTGAACAACTATCAACCCAACACTTGAATTGGCATGTATGATCCTTTCAGGGTCCAACAATACTCCCCCTAAGGATTATACAACCTATGTACTTCAAAGGTTTGATGGTGGTTGAGGTTGTGAAGATTCTACTGGGTATTGAGTAGCATCAGAATGGATAAGAGGTTTTGCCTTGGATGGATCCAGAATGGTCTTTATCATGTTGACAAAGTTATTGGCTTCAGACATCTTCTCTCTGTTTAGCACATGGATCTTCATACATCTTCTCTCTGTTGACAAAGTTTGGCTCATTGTGGAGATGGCTTTTTTGGGTAGTTTCTTTTAAAAAAACAGGTTCCCATAATGACACTATGGACAACCCATCTCTATGAATCAACAGATCTCCATCCACATCCACCTCTAGCTTCACAATATTTCCCAATTACACGGGAGTCCTCTTATTCTTCCGCTACTCTCTTTTAGCATTGATTCTATCAAATGTCATATTTAGAATCTTTATGCATTTCAGAAAGAAATGCATATCTTCTTCTCCTATATTGTTGTTGATCTCTCTAAAATGCCTTGTGTATATGTAGTGGATATATAATTCATCTAACAATCTCACCTCATATCAACTAAACAATCTGATTTCAGCCCCTTCTTTTCCTCCTCATCTTCTTTCAATCACCAACTCATATGTCTTTTTATCATAACAGACATTTGAGATTGGCTTGGAGGAATGAGTTCCAACTACCATCTTTCTTTTCAAAGATTCAGTAGGCTTCACCTTGAGCTCATGGAATACAACTTCTTTAGCTGGTTTTGTCTTCTTCTTGTCAAGAGGGTTAACAAAGGATCTATCTTTCCTCATACAGATAGCCTTTAGAGATTTGAAGTTATCTGTTCTTTTGAACTTTCTTAGAATCTCTTCAAACTCATAACCCCTGAACATAGCCTTATGATTGATCAACTCTAGATTCGCTAGTTCTTTTAAATCATGGATCTCTAGGGAGTTCACCATAGTAGAGTACTCTATGAAGAATTGGACTAATCCTAATATCCTCTTTATCATGAACATATTCTAGTCACTGTCATACCAGACAATTATCTTGTATCAGTCTTGCCCTTGGGAGTAGACACACCTTTAATCATCTCAGCAGTGATGAGCCCTTCTTGAAGCTTTAACTAAGAGGGCTCAACAAACCACTCTGGATTCTTATGTAGAACAGGTGCCAAAGAGTCATGATCTTTATGGGTGAGCTGGATGACTTGTGCAGAAACTCTTATTCTTGGCTTCTTGCGATAATTTCTTCTTCAAGTTTCTTCAGCCTTTCTTTCTTTTCATTAATCATCCTAAGGATAGCAGCCCTTAGGGAATTTGTCTTCATGTTGCCCAAATTTCTCTTAGTGAATCCTTGTTCATACAAATAGTCCTTCATTTCCCTATCTGCCATACTGTAGGGATCATGATACAATGATTGAGGAGTTGCAGTCTACTTGGTCTTTAAAGAGAATTTAAACACTGGAGCATTAGAAGAAAGAGTCTTTTCATACTCAGTTTCATATGTAGGGTCCAACAGTTTGTTTAGCTTTTCTTCTTCTGCTATCATCCCCTCATAGGTCATTCCAAATACCTCATCAAGTTCATAACCATGAGTAATAAAAAACATGGCCTTCACCATTAGATCATCTGATTTGGCTTTCTGCACTTTCTCTTCCACTTATGACTCTACCTTCATAGGGATTTCCCTAGCCATTGGTACATCACCCATATAGCCACCTTCTATCTCTCCTTCTTCAAGGTCAATAAATTTAGCTATTTGTTTCAGTTGAGCCTCAGCTTGTTCTTGTTCATCCAGAAATTTAGCTATAGCTGCAAGACTTCTGGGATCATCTTTGCTCTTTTTCTTCACAAGCTTATCTTCTTCAACTGGCCTTTTTCCTTTTGCTTTTTCAGCAAGATATTTTCTTTTTTGGGTATAAGTTTGCATGCTTGGACCAGAGGAAGATTATGCTATTCCAGCTTCTTCAGGCACAATTTTAGCTGCTATTTCAGCTTCTTCAGGCACTTTTTCAGCCTTTTTCTGTTAGAATTCAACATGTTCCTTCTCTTTTAGTTTGGCATCAAATTCTTCTTTTTGTTTTTGTTCTTCACACAACTTTCTAATCATTTCCTTTTGCTCATTAGATAATGACACACCAGGCATAATTTGAAGACTCAATCATTTCTCAAGTGGGACAGGTGATTGAGGAATAATCACAATTGGCTATGTTGCTTGTCTATGATCTCCAATGAACTCCCAAAACTCGTAATCAATGATGAAGTCTTCATCAGTGAAGCTATCAAGAGCCTAAATCATGTCACTAAATTCAGTTTCTTTAGTGTGATTTTCTTCTTGTTATTTGATTGTATAGATCACCATACCCAGATCACTCTGCTTTGATCCACTGGTTTCAGTCTCTTCTCTAGACTTAGTGAATTTCATCTTTTTAGAAGGAGGGGAGCCATTACAACTTTATCCTGATGAACCTTCATCACTATCATCTTTATTGCTTTCACTACCTTTTTTCTCTTCTCTTTTATCTCCCTTATCAACTTTCTCCTTTTCCACTTCTTGTTTAATCATGACAATAATTCTAATTCAGAGACTCTCTTATTAAGAGATTTCATCTAGTTTTGCAGGTCCATGATTATGCCAGCTTGCTCTTCAGTCAACCCTTCCTGTTCTTCCATAGCAATGGTTTGGATGGCCAAAGTGTCCACAAAACCACTTAATTCATCCTTGGAATGCTATAGAGCTACCTTTAGACTTTCTATTTCTTTTTATTTCTATTTCTTCTCAGCCTCATACTTCTCTTTTAAGTCTTTTAACTCGTTTTCTTTTTCATCAAACTCTAGAATTCTGTCTTGAATGATACCAGATCTTCTATTCAGTAGTTTCTCCATCTTGGCTACTTTATGCAAAACTTCAAGAAGGAACAACCTCAGAAGTAACTTGACTCACAAGCATCCTCATTTGACTATCCTCCTTATTAGATGATGATTTGTATTCCTCTGAAGAGCTATCACAATCACCAAACTCAACAGGCTCAGTAGTAGCAGGTGATGATTGAACAGGAGAAGTAGGTGAATGATGAATTGGTGAAATATAGGGAGAGTGTATGGGTGATATATGGAGAGATAATGGGTTGTGTTTGATGAGATGTAATTGGTGATCTATGAGATGAGGTTATTGGAGTTGGCATGAATGGTGATGCTAGTTAAGCTACATGAACAAAAGGCCTAGTGTGAGGATCATCACCTACATCAACCTATGGTGACACTAGCCTTTGTCCTTCTTCAGCTTTTGTCACATGCTCATCAATAGGTTGTTGATCATGAGCAGCTTGCTCTTCTTCTTGATTAGGAGCAACAATTGGAGCCTCTTGTTGGTTGATCTGTTGAAGCATCCATGGTAGTAGAGGAATGTATGTGCCAGTATGAAAATTCCTTGAATCTCTCTTCTTTATGTACTTGTAGGACTTGGTATTGTAGTGAGGAATATCCATCACTAGTCCCATTGGCACTATGTTTGTAAATGCTTCATTGATGAAGAATTGTAGGAATCTTGGGAACATCAAGAACATGTGTCTTCTACCGTCTTGGATGTTAGAGACCAAACCATTAAAATCATAGGCTGACATGTTGAATTGTTGGTTTGTGCACAGAGCACGTATGGAAGATGAGGTAGTGACAGGAATGTCATTCCATCCAGTCTTTCTTTTGGACATACACTGTTGGAAGATGTGGACCAGGAATCTCCATTGCAAGTCCATCAACCCTTTTACTATATGATTTCCCTCACATCCTCCTTCATATTCAATGTTGGCAAAGAAGGTCATAATGTCATCATCATCTAGTTCCAATGGAGTGTCTGCATCATCACCAAACTATAGACACTATCTCATAGTTTGTTCGGTGATGGCTAGAGTGTGATCGTTAGTAATTCTTCCTGAAAAGAGTCTTGACACCATCTACATCAGTTACTTCAGTAGTTCCCTAGAATGATCTTATGAAGTTCTTATATATGATTGCTTTGATAGTAACAACATGAGCCACTCTAGTAGTCAAGATGATTCTCACCATATTTCTCAAACCTTTAGCCCCAGGAACATCAAGGTCATGATAACCACTAACATTATGGAGCTTGCTCCATGTAAGGTTAGCCATTGTAACCTGCAATCAAGGCATATGAATTTGAATAATGAATAGTAAATATGAAAATGTTCATCACTAATCAGAATGAATTTTCTTAGTTCTACTTTTTATTGTCTAAATTGAGTGTTCATAGGTATTGTTTCATAAAAATTTGACCTAATCTGATTTAGAGATGTTGAAAGTTTTTTAGGTTTTGAACTTGAAGATTTTCACCTTTTCTTCGAAAATACTGTTTTAATGAATCGAAGTTGTGGAATTTAGGGTGAATGGATGTTAGAACATAGGTTTTTGATAATGGTGATGATGATGGAAGAAGAACAGTGAATAAAAACTCTTGTCGCACTTTGTAGTCTCTCAAATTTGAAAAGTATTAAATGATCTTTTGACCTAGGTTTAAATAGTCAATTTAATGGTTTTTGCAAACATTACAAGTTTTAAAACAAATGCGGCTAAATTTTTAGGTTCACTGTAGTAAATGCGAAAAGGAAATTATTCATCAACATTTGTGTACTATTACAAATGCGAAAGTGCAAAAACTTAACAACATTTGTTCACTGTAGCAAATGCATGTGAAAAAAAGTTATCAACATTTGTTCAATACAACAAATGCGGTAGAACAATGTAAATCAACATTTGTTCACTTTAGCAAATACGATATATGAAATTCCTTGCTTCATATTTAACTTCAACAATGAGGTAGAGCAGAATTTTTCCTGCATTTCTTGACTTTCATGCATCATCATGACAGAAGAGATTAAGCACATTATTTTTTCATATTGATACATAAAGGAGTTTTGAGTGTTAAAGTCAACCACATTAAGGAAATATGGACGAGTAACAAATGTGGCAATACAAAACTTTACCATATGAACAAATGCGGTTGAACACTTTTGTCCTCATAGGTTTGTAACACTTAAAACTTTTTGTACACTTCTTTGAAAACATAAACTATAGAGTAAACATGTCCGTATTAGTTTCACTTTGTTTTTAATAACCTGAAAATAGTTTCCCGAATTGGTTATTTTCCTGAGTTACCTACATCCGCATTAACCAATGTGCTTACCCGCATTAATATTTGAACTTAATCAAAAATAATGTTTTTGTAGATTGATTTTTTTTGTTCTCTGCTGATCTTTTGGTTGTTATGTATAACACCCGGTTTTTTTTAGAAGACTCAAATGAAGAAGAATAAAGTGAAGAAAAAGAAAGAAAATATTTATTGCCCAAGTTAAGGGATAAAAAGTGTCAAAAGGACAAAAAGGTTTAAAAGTTAGTGATAAAGGTGGTATGGCCGCCCATATGTCTCACACATCACATAACATTTGGATGTTTTAGAGACAGAAAGTGTAGAATTCGGATTTTGAAGAGGAACAAGAGCAGAAGATCAAATTCAAGGTAAAAATTCGTATGTTTAAGATGTTCTTAACTGGTTTTATCCTTGATTGTATGCTTATGTGTGTTTGTGCGTGTTCGGGTGTGTGTTTTAGTGGGTTTCTAGGTGAGAACTTGTAGCAATCGGGCTTTGAAGGAAGTCTTACCTGAAGAGGCTGCTAAGGTGAGTTCTAGGACCCCTCTTTTACATGTTTTAACTGATTTTGGGGCTGGAAATGCATGTATGAACGTTTTTATTTAAATGAGTTTTTGTACCCGTATGTATGTATGTGTGTATGTTACGGGTGGGATTTGATTTTGGGCTATGTTCATGTTTGATGATGTTATGGTAGTGTTTCTATGGCTTAGAATGTAAGATTTAAGTTTAGAATATGATAGGTGATATTTCAGGACTATAATCTGATGTTTAGGTGCGAATGAGGCTGCTCATGCGCCCAAATTGGGCTTATGCGCCTAAATTATAGAAATTTCCTAAATGTTCCCATACGCCTGAAACCTCATGCGCCCAAATAGGGCTCATGCGCCTGAAATGTCCTTATGTGCCTGGATAGCCATGCGACTAAAGTCAATGCGGATGAGTAAAAGTCAATGCAGATGAGTAAAAGTCAATGCGGATGTGTAAAAGTCAATGTGGATGAGTAAAAGTCTGCGGATGAGTAAAGTCAATGCGGATGAGTAAAAGTCAATGCGGATGAGTAAAAGTCAATGAGAATGAGTAAGAGGAAATGTGGACGAGTAAGAGGAAATGCGGATGAGTAAAAGGAAATGCGGATGAGTAAAAGGAAATGCGGATGAGTAAGAGGAAATGCGGATGAGTAAAGGGAAATGCAGATGAGTAAAAGGAAATGCGAATGAGTAAAAGGAAATACGGATGAGTAAAAGGAAATGCGGATGAGTAAGAGGAAATGCAGATGAACAACAAGTTAATGTGGATGAATAACAACTAAATGCGGATGAACAACATACTAAAGCGGATGAAGACTTAGTTTATTTTCTGATTTCCGGGGGAAAAGTTTAGATGTAGGCTTTGACTTGGGATGTTCCCGAGGGCATAGTAAGTTGACTTTTTGGAAGTCAATGATGATCGGAAGGGCATAGTATGACGATGTATGATGATAATGATGTGTTGTATGATGTTATGCATGATGGTATGTGTGATGTATGTTATGTATGCATGCTGATATGTATGATGATTTGCATGATTATGTTAATGTTCCTGTTATGTATGTTTATCTTTCCCATGGCTTTACGTGTTATATTTGTGAAAGAAATGATAAAGTGTTATGTAACGTAAAGTGGAAGATAATGAAAAGAGAAACATAATGATATAGTGCATGCATTAATGAAAGAGAAAGTATTGAAAGGCTTGCAAGCAATATGTACAGAGGTGCACGACTCTAAAATGTCATAAGCTCAACTACGTATGGTAATGCTAACCTTTAAGGATACACGCAGGGGTTCTAGTCTTTGTGACTGACCAATGGTTTGGTACATGGTTTGTAGTGACTACTCACCTCGGTGCTGGTGCCAGGCTATGTGCGGTATGGAAGCCATTTATGATCATCGGCCTAGTACCCGAGTTATGCATAATGTTGGGGTGGTCGTATACAGTTGGTTTATAGTGATTACTCACCTCGTTGCTGGTGCTAGGCTATGTGCGGTATGGAAGTCATTTATGATCTTCGGCCCAACACCCGAGTTATGCATAATGTTGGGGGTGTAGTATACAGTTGGGATCTTTGTCGCTTACCCCAGTGCTGGTGCTAGGATATGTGCGGTATGGAAGTCAATTATGAACTTCGGCCCAGTACCCTATTTGTTTGGGGCATAGCTAATGACACTAATCAAGATAGTGATAAACAATGTGATAAAGAAAGAAAGAGTTAAAGAAAGTATGTGATGAACAGTAAAAGGAAGATAATAATGATATTATCTATGTATATGTATAGTGCATGATCACGTACGATTGTAAAGAATGGTTTTAAACAAAAGATAAACTATGTTCTATTATAAAACTAGAACTCACTCAGCAACGCTGACTTTTATGCATTTTCCAGTTGGCAGGTGAGCAATGCCGAGGATGGCGCGGGATGGCATTCTTTTGTTTAATGTTTTTGCATTTTAATGCGAACAAATGAAATTGTGTAACGAATGTGGTATTATTTTGCAAAAGCATTTTTAATGAAAATGTTGTTTTTAATGTTTCCGCTGCAACGTTTATTTCAAGTTAATGTAATTATATGTTTTATGAGCGATGATTGGCTAGCTGTAAGCATCCCGGGAATGAGGCTTTACAAGTTGGTATCAGAGCCAAAGTTTAAGTGAAACGGGTAATTTTTCAAAATAAACTGAAAATGGGATAGAAAGGGAAGGGATGCTAGTCTGAGTAGCTGCGTGCCATCAGGTATTTTCTTAATGTTAACCAGTATTACGTGCGCATGTTATGTGGTTTATGTGTTGTTTGTAGATTTAGATACTGATGTAGTTAGGATAGGAAATGCTTAGGGTATGAAGAGTAAAGTAAGTGGCTAATCACAACTGGCCACTATAATTAGGGACTTACAATACTTGACATAAACTGAGTTGTTCCCTTGAATGACCATGTTGGTGTTTGAATCTTTTAGTGTGTGTTGAGGATGGCCGGTGGTAGACCTCCGAAGGTTTCGTCAGGTGAAGGTTGTGGTGGACGTGGTGCTGGACCGCGTGTCACGAGAAGTATGACTAGGGCTGCTAAAACGGCACTCAAAGAGCCTGAGATCCATCACCCGGAAGGTGGTGATGATAGCGCTAGTTTGAGGACCACATTGAAAGAGGCTGTTGTTGAGGGAGTTCAACAGGCTATGCAGACGATTTTGTCATCTATGGTGACTGAGGTAATTAGGGCGGTGAAGGAGACGACCACGATTGAAGTGAACAAGAAGAGTAGCGGCGACTAGAATTGGAACGGAAAGCAGGTTGAACGTGGGGGTTACACTCCAAACAACAAGGTTGCAAGGACGGATGACCAGCATGTAGCTTCGTCTGGTGCGAAGACGAGGAAGTGTGGTAAGTGTGCTAAAGGACACACAGGACAATGTAGGTGGGGATCAAACCTCTACTTCAAATGTGGGAGGCCCGGTCATCTGGCAAAAGATTGTGGGGTGATAAAGTGTTATAACTGTAGTGGAAGGGGTCACATAAGCAGGGACTGTAAGAAGCCAAGGGTAGAGAGTTCTGGAGCAAGGAAGACGACTAGAACTAAAGGGCAGAGGGCGAGCACAGGGCCTTCATGATGACCAGGGAGGAGGCTAGGACGGACCCTGATGTCATGTCAGGTACGTATCTAGTAACCAAACTCTTGCTTCTATGTTGCTTGATTCTGGTGCTAGTAAGAGTTTTATTTATATTGCTTTCGGTGCTAAATTGCCTGATAGTGGTAAGAATATAGATACGCCCATCGATGAAGAAACTTCCATAGGTAAGTCTACCAGGATTTCTGAGATTATAGAAGCCTGTGACATTGAATTAGAAGGTCATAAGTTTCTTGTTAGACCATTCGTGATGACCTTAGGCGGGTTGACATAGTCCTAGGAATGGATTGGTTGGCGGAATACGAGGAAAATATCATATGTTGCAGGAAGATGATCAGACTGACAGCGCCTGATAGGAGTTCGGTGACGGTTTATGGTGATCGGGTCACTATGATTCCAAATGTGATTTCGATAGCGGTGGCGGGAAAGTGCATGAGGCGTGGATTTAGTGCCTACTTGGCCCACGTAAAGGACGTGGATACGCCAACACCACAACTGATCGATGTACCGGTTGTGTGATTTTCCGGACGTGTTTCCCAAAGACTTACCAGGAGTGCCACTAGACCGCGGGATGGGGTTCCAGATTGACTTGATACCAGGTGCCCATCTTGTTGCTAAAGCGCCGTATCGGTTGGCTCCGACTGAGATGAAGGAATTAATGGAGCAACTACAGGAGTTGCTTGATGAGGGGTTCATTAGACCGAGTATCTCTCCTTAGGGTTCCGGTCTTATTTGTGAAGAAGAAGGACGATAGTATGAGGATGTGTATCGACTACCGTGAGCTGAAAAGTTGACAGTGAAGAATCGGTACCCCTTACCGAGAATTGATGATTTTTTCGATCAGCTTCAAGGTGCCAGTTGGTTTTCGAGGATAGATCTTCGATCGGGCTACCATCAACTAAAGGTGAAAAAGCAGGATATTCCTAAAATAGCTTTTCGCACGTGTTATGGTCACTACGAGTTCCTCGTTATGTCATTTGTGTTGACCAATGCGCCAGCTGCTTTTATGGACTTGATGAATCGAGTGTGTCGGTCGATGTTGGATAAATCCGTGCTTGTGTTTATCGATGATATCTTGATTTATTCGAAGAGCGAGGAAAAGCATGCCAGACACATTTGGGAGGTATAGAGACGTTGAGAATGGAGAAGTGTATGCTAAATTCTCCAAGTGCGTATTCTTGTTGCGCGAGGTTCAGTTTTTGGGTCATGTAGTGAATCCCGGTGGGATTATGGTGGACCCAGGAAAGGTGGAAGCCAAGATTTGGTGGTTTATTCTGATGCTTCCTACTTGGGGATGGGATGTGTGTTGATGCAAAGAGGAAAGGTTATAGCCTATCCATCCAGACAGTTGAAAGTTTATGAGGTCAATTATACCACTCCTGACTTGGAGTTAGTAGCTGTGGTCTTTGCATTAAAGATATGGAGACACTATCTATACGGGATGAAGTGTACCATATTCAGCCGAGATACATAGGGCCTTTCTGAATTACTACTCGAGTAGGAGAGGTGGCCTATAGGTTGGAGTTACGAGAAGTGTTAAGTGGAATTCATCCGACATTCCATGTATTTCATCTGAGAAAGTGTTTAACAAACGAGGATATGATTGTTCCACTGGAGGATATCGAGGTTGGCAAACCGCTCAATTATGTGGAGCAACTGGTGGCGATCATTGATCGTAAAGAGAGGAGGTTAAGGAATAAAGTGGTTCCTCTTGTGCGTGTATAGTAGAAGCACAGGAAGAGATCTGAGTCTACGTGGCAGACTGAAGCGCAAATGAGACAACATTACCCACGATTGTTTAAGGAATAACAGGTTTCGGAGACGAAACCTATATAAGGGGGTGGACTTGTAACACCTGGTTAGTTTTAGAAGACTCAAACGAAGAAGAATAAAGTGAAGAAAAAGAAAGAAAAGATATATTGCACAAGTTAAGGGGTAAAAAGTGTCAAAAGTGTCAAAAGGACAAAAAGGATTAAAAGTTGGTGATAAAGGTGGTATGGCCGCCCATATGTCACACACATCATATAACATTCGGATGTTTTAGAGAGAGAAAGAGTAGAATTCGGATTCTGAAGAGGAACAAGAGCAGAAGATCGAATTCAAGGTAAGAATTCATGTGTTTAAGATGTTCTTAACTGGTTTATCCTTTTTTGTATGCTTATGTGTGTTTGTGTGTGTTCGAGTGTGTATTTTAGTGGGTTTCTACGTGAGAACTTGTAGGAATCGGACTTTGAAGGAAGTCTTACCCGATGAGGATGCTAAGGTGAGTTCTATGACCCCTCTTTTACATGTTTTAACTGATTTTGGGGCTGGAAATGGATGTATGAACGTTTATATTTAAATGGGTTTTTGTACCCGTATGTATATATGTGTGTATGTTGCGGGTGGGGTTTGATTTTGGGCTATGTTCATGTTTGATGATGTTATGGTTGTGTTTCTATGGCTTAGAATGTAAGATTTAAGCTTAGAACATGATAGGTGATGTTTGGGCACTGAAATCTGATTATTAGGTGCGAATGATGCTGCCATCCGCCCAAATAGGGCTCATGCGCCTAAGTTATAGAAATTGCCTAAATGTTCGCATACGCCCGAAACCTCATGCGCCTGAAATGTCCTCATGCGCCTGGATGGCCAAGTGACTAATGTCAATGCAGATGAGTAAAATTCATTGCGGATGAGTAAAAGTCAATGCAGATGAGTAAAAGTCAATGCAGATGAGTAAAAGTCAATATGAATGAGTAAAAGTCAATGCGGATGAGTAAAAGTCAGTGCGGATGAGTAAAAGTCAATGTGAATGAGTAAGAGGAAATGCGGATGAGTAAGAGGAAATGCGGATGAGTTAAAGGAAATGTGGAAGAGTAAAAGGAAATGCGGATGAGTATAAGGAAATGCGGATGAGTAAGAGGAAATGCGGATGAGTAAAAGGAAATGTGGACGAGTAAAAGGAAATGCGGATGAGTAAAAGGAAATGCGGATGAGTAAAAGGAAATGCGTATGAGTAAGAGGAAATACGGATGAACAACAAGTTAATGCGGATGAACAACATACTAATGCGGATGAAGACTTAGTTTATTTTATGATTTCCGGGGGAAAAGTGTAGATGTAGACTTTGACTTAGGATGTTCCCGAGGGCATAGTAAGTTGACTTTTTGGAAGTCAATGACCCTGTAAATGGCATAGTATGATGATGTATGATGATGATGATGTTATGTATGATGTTATGCATGATGGTATGTGTGATGTATGTTATGTATACATGCTGATATGTATGATGATTTGCATGATTATATTAATGTTCCTGTTATGTATGTTTATCTTTCCCGTGGCTTTATGTGTTATAGTTGTGAATGAAATGATAAAGTTTTATCTAATGTAAAGTGGAAGATAATAAAAAGAGGAACATATTGATAGAGTGCATGCTTTAATGAAATAGAAATATAGAAAGTCTTGTAAGCAATATGTACAGAGGTGCACGACTATAAAATGTCATAAGCTTAATTACGTATCGTAAAGCTAACCCTTAAGTACACACGCAGGGGTTCCAGTCTTTGTTACTGACCAATGGTTTGGTACATGGTTTATAGTGATTACTCACCTCGGTGCTGGTGCCAAGCTATGTGCAGTATGGAAGTCATTAATGATCTTCGGCCCAGTACCCGAGTTATGCATAATGTTATGGGTGTAGTATACAGTTGGTTTATAGTGATTACTCACCTCAGTGCTGGTGCTAGGCTATGTGCGGTATGAAAGTCATTTATGATCTTTGGCCTAGTACCCGAGTTATGCATAATGTTAGGTGTGTAGTATACAGTTGGAATCTTTGTCGCTTACCCCGGTGCTGGTGCCAGGCTATGTGCGGTATGGAAGTCATTTATTAACTTCGGCCCAGTACCCTATTTGTTTGGGGCATAGCTGATGACACTGATCCAGATAGTGATAAAGAATGTGATAAAGAAATAAAGAGTTAAAGAAAGTATGTGATGAACAATAAAAGGAAGATAATAATAATATTATCTATGTGTATGTATAGTGTATGATCACGTACGATTGTAAAGAACGTTTTAAACAAAAGATACAGTATGTTCTATTATAAAACTAGAACTCACTCAGCAAAGCTGACTTTTCATGCATTTTCCAGTTGGCAGGTGAGCATTGCTGAGGTTGGCGCGGGTCAGCTACTTGGCATTTTGGATGACATTCTTTTGTTTAATGTTTTTGCATTGTAATGTGAACAAATGAGATTGTGTAACGAATGTGGTATTATTTTACAAAAGCATTTTTAATAAAAATGTTGTTTTTAATGTTTCCGTTGCAACATTTATTTCAAGTTAATGTAATTATATTTTTATGAGCGATGATTGGCCAGCTGTAAGCGTCCCGGGAACGGGGCCTTACATTATGAAGAACTGTCTTTGCTTTTGACTTGTTTCTTATTAAGTTTTGACTGTGGTTATGATTGTCAATTCTTTCTTGGATTGACTTGTATATAAGGAGTGATACAAGTTTCGCAATGATTGACTGATTCTTGGACTTTTATGCTTTTAAATGTCTGCAAAACCTAAGATACTATAGTATAACTTCTACACCAACATAGTCAATTCCTTTTTGTTTAGATTTTATAATTTTTTAAGAAGTAAACTACATGTACAAACTAATCAAAATTTTAAATTATTCCCCAAACGTTTATATCCATATTTAGATAGAAAATTTAAAGATTTAAAAGTTTTGGATCATAATATCTTTTTGTAAATTTTGTTGTTTAATCTGTACATGAAGAGAAAGTATACTTTTGTTGGGATCATATCAATCTTACATTACACAAGTGCAAGCTTTTGTTAGTAAAATAAACATGTTTATGATCTTATTGGTTGAAGGTATGTTTGTCCTCTTAAACTCATACCTGGTTAATATTATAATGCATGTGATATTTGTCATGTTTTGATTGATTTGAATATTCAACATGTACCTCACACTCAAAAGCATGGTTTGATCAACGATCCTCATGTAATATATGATAGAACTTTTTCATAACTTATTTGACTAAGTTACTTAAAGAATGAATGCACACTTTTACTTGCTTTTTATTTTATTTTTTAGTGTATGTTGACCATTTTTCTTGATCCACATTTGGATTCTTTTGTACTTCACCTTGGAAGGTGATCCATGATTGGATTCTTTTTGTTAATGCATCCAGTGTGGATGTGTTCCACATTAGGAATCTTTTGGGATCATGACATCAACACTCTGTGCTTGTTTCTTCACGTCTTTGCTCAGCAAAATAGAGAAGAAACTGAGGTAGTAAAAGGAGATTCATAATTTATCATTACCTGATGTGTTTAGGTTGATACACACATACAATTGGATAAGCCAATACTTACTAATACTTTGAGATGAGTGTTTCACAATTGAATATAAGTATTTAGATAATCACAACATGTATCTTCTTTTCCAAGTTAAGCCTACCCACATATCAGGTAAGTCATGTCAGTGTTTCAAAATTTGAATTTAAGCACAGTGAATGATATAACTACTATATTTATATCATTTCCCATAAGTATAAGACACAAGCTTTAGAAAAAATGATTTCTTTTTGATAATTTGATAATATTTGAATGTTTTTGTAATTTTTGATTTTACTGAAGGTTAATCATGATTGAACTAAATATTCAAAGCTACTAGGTTCAAATGCCTTGGTAAATAAATCAGCTAATTAATTATCAGTATGAACTTGAATCAATTTGATTAACCTTTTTTCAACACAATCTCTCAAAAAGTGATATCTAATTTCAATGTGTTTTGTTTATGAGTGTTGAACAAAATTATTTGTGATGAACATTGCAGCTCTGTTGGCAATGTAAATTGGAGTGTGCAAGAAGTTAAAACCATAGTCAAGCATTTGGTTTTGAATCTATAGAATTTGAGAGCAACAAGTATACGTTGTTATGTACTCAACTTCTATTATTGAAACAGACACATTAGTCTGCTTCTTGCACTACTAGGAAACCAGTCTGGGATCAAGAAATTGACAACCGCTAGAAGTGGACTTCCTAGTGAAGTTGCGTCCCCCATGATCATTATCAGTGTAGGCATAGAGATTAAAATGTCCTTCCTTTGGATACCACAATCCAAGAGCAGGTTTGCCCTTAAGATATATAAATATCCTCTTGACAGCATTTACATGAGATTCCTTGGGATCTGCTTGATATCTGGCACACACATAAACACCAATCATAATGTCAGGCCTACTGGCTGTTAGATACATAAGTGAACATATCATAGATCAATAGTGAGTCTGATCCATTGATTTGCCATCCGGATCTGGACCAATCTTCCTTTTAGTATCAACAGGAGTTCTGATGGACTAACAATCATCAAACTTGAATTTCCTTAACATTGTTTCCATATATTTGGATTCATTTATGAAGATTCCATATGTTGTCTATTGGACTTGTACTCATAAAAAGAATGTGAATTCCCCCATAGCAATCATTTAGAATTTTGAATACATAAGGTCTTCAAAACTTTTATAGAGTAGCTTGTTTGTTTAGCCAAATATGATATTATTCACATATATCTAGACTAGCATCATATCTTTGCCTCTTCTTTTTCTGAAGAGAGTCTGATCAATCTTCCCTCTTTCATGCCCGTTTTCATAAGAGCTTGATTGACCATACAAGGTGTTGTCAAGCTTGTACACCCTGTGTGGGAAATCAGGGTCTTTAAATCCAAGAGGTTGACTCACATAGACTTCTTCAGCAATCTTTCCATAAAGAAAAGCACATTTCGCATCCATTTATTAAACAATGAATTTCATGGATGCTAAATATGCTAGAAAGAGTCTTATTGCTTCTAATCTGGCTACTAGAGCAAACACCTCATCATAATCAATTCCTTCTTCTTGTGTATACCCCTGAGCCACTAGTCTTGCTTTATTTTTGATGATGATTCCCCTGGTACTGATAGGGTATGCCATTAGTTTTGTTCCTGTATAGCCACCTGGTACTAAGAAGGTATTGTCCTTTGAGAAGATCTACCGGTTGCCATACTTCTTCTTTCTTGAATTGTAGCAATTCTTCCTGCATTGCTTCAATCCAACTGTTGTCTTGAAGAGCCATTTTAATATTTTTGGGTACTATTTGACACAGTAAGCAAGAAAACAAGCAAATGTTTGCTATGCTTGGCATGCATCTGGTCACCCTTTGATTAAGTTCACCAATAATGGTTTCCACTAGATGATTCTTGTGTATTCTAATGGTTGAAATAGAGTCACCAGCAATGGTTACATCAAGATTGGAGACATTCAAATCATCTTGGTGAGAGGCACCTTCATCTTGAACTATTAGAGAATTGTGGAAATAATCAAATTAAGATACTGTTCTTGCTTCAACATCAGCAGCACTTGGATTACTCCCTTCATTTGATGTTCTTTCAGTTTCAACCGGAGGACTAGTTTGATTTTCAGTAATAACTTCAGTTGAAGGTTCTTCTGAAGGAGATGGAAATGTTCTACGACCAGCTTAATTTGAAAACTTTGATTTTGAGATGGTTGTCTGACAGGATCAGCTTGCAGTGGAACATCTTCATTTAGTTGCTCAAAAGAAGTTGGAGGGATCATTGGAAAGTCATCTCTTCTTTCTAATCTTGAAGAGTGTTCAGCTGAATGTTGGTTTCCTGCATCAGAAAAGTGAAATTGATCATAAGATTTTATGAATGAGTCAATATCAAACAACCAGTCAGGACCATTTGTTGATTTGGGAAATGAATGTTTCTTGAATTAAACATTTGAAGATTTCTCAATGATATTTAATCTAGTATTAAAGACTCTCTAAGCCTTTGAAACAGAAGATTAACCTATAAAGAATCCTTCATCAGACTTAGAAAAAACTTTTCCCAAATAGTCTTGGGTGTTTAATATTAAGACAGAACTACCAAATGACTTGAAAAATCCAATAAAAGGTTTTCTATGAAAGAGAAGTTCATAAGGAGTCTTGTTGCTTTCTTTTACTATCAGAGTTCTATTTTAGACAAAGCACGGTATGTTAACTGCTTCTGCCCAAAAGGTGATTGGCAGTTTAGTATCGACTAGCATTGTTCATGCTACTTTAATTATTATTCTATTTCGCCTTTTAGCTGTCCCTTTTTGTTGAGGAGTTCTAGCTGCATTAAATTGATGACCAATACATTTGGTTATACAAAATGAATTCATTTCCTCATTCTTAAATTCTATCCCATTATCATTTCTTATTGTTTTGACTTTGTGATCAAGTTGGTTTTCAATTCTTGTGATAAAATCTTTTATTAATTGGGACGCTTTGTTTTTATAAAATAAGAAGAAGACCCATGTGAATCTGGAAAAGTCATCAATGATCACCAAACAATATTGTTTCATTCCAATACGCATAACATGAGTTGGTCCAAAAAGGTCCATATGAAGTATCTTCAATAGGGAATTGTTTGTGTTTACTAGCTTTGGCTTGTGGGAAGACTTGTGTTGTTTTCCTTTGAGGCATGCTTAATAATGATCAAGAAAATGAAATTCTTTTTAGGGTAAACAAATCACATAGTTTACCCTTGACCAATCGTAAACATCTGTGCCAAAGCTATGACTCATCAACAGATGTTTTTGACAAATGACATGTTTCTTGTTTTGGTGTAGTAGAATTAAGGTTTAGGACACATGTGTTATTCTTTCTCGGGGTCTTCAAGACAACCTATTCTTTAGGAATTTGAAATCCTAGTTTCTGAATGTAGAAATGAGTATCAGTAAAGTGAGTTGAATATTTCTTGTGACAGATCTAAGGCACGCTAAGCAGATTAAAACTCAGTCGTTCACATTAGTTCACTCTATCAAAACTCAGCATCCCATTTGTCACAAATCCTTCACTAGTAATCCTGCCACCTTGTAAATCTCCTCCAAATGCCATAGTAGTTCCTTGTATATACTTGAAGTCGTAAAGGAGGGAACGATCTACAGTCATGTGTCAAGAGCATCCACTGTCCACATACCGTAAGCTATTGGACCTGTATGGATGACCTTACACGTATAAAAGAACTAATTAGAATGTGAAACCCAAGCCATGATGGTCTTGGGCTTCCTGTTTCTATCCATGATAGTTACTCCTTGGTACTTTTCTTTAAACTATGACTTAGAGTTAGGTGTTTATGGTTATTTCTAATGATATATTGCATGTTTCATCTTATTAATTTTAGGTGAAGAGTCAGAGGAGTATTGTAACCTGTGGTCCCTGTTTCTTTTAAGAATTTTGACATGTTTTTGATTATCAAACATCATCTATGATTTATGAAGATCATGTTTTTGTTTGATATTATGATATTTGGTTCTTTGAATTTTCCTCAACTCTTTTATGCTGCCCAAATCATTACCAGAACTAGAAGTCCTAGATTGATTATTAGGAAAATGATTTCTGATTTTGGGTTTCACGGATGAATTAGGTGAAATGGGCTTGTTTTGGGGACTTTTCAACCCTTTATGCCTGAAGAAACAATCAGATGTGTTGGGGTTGGTCATATCACATACTAAACAATATTTGTTAAAATAGCAGCTTTTAGTGCAATGGTTATTCATGTCACAGATTGAGCAGTATTGATTGAAATAACACTCATCTAATTGTGATTAGACATTTCACACACATCACAATACATGTGTGTCTCTTGATGCTGATCTTGACGTTGAGACCTTAGTAGATTTACATGTTTTCAACTGAGTCTCAACCTTTGATCTAGGCGAGGAAGCAACAAAAAACTTGTTTAGTAGTTTATTTCACAAAACTACTAGATTTGATCTTCCAAGATTGTTTCTGCTTCCTTACCCTTCTTTTTACATCCCTTTCTGATTGATTTACATTTTCTTTATTACAAATGTCAAAGCCAACTCCTTGCTTTGGTTTTAAAGATTATGGGTCAGACTTGGTTTTTGTTTTTGAAACTAGTGAAATTTTGTTTTTAATTGGCAATGAAAATTGTCTGATTTGATTAAATTCTTTAAAGATATGATCTCATAATCAGAACTGCTTTTAGTAGAAAGTTTCATTGATACTTCTATTTTATTCTTATTTTTAAAAATTTCAAGAACAAAATTTCACAAAAGGCACTATAGCTTTGACAAGACTTCTTGGTTTAATGACATTCACTGTCTTGTGTGAGTACTCTTAGATTTTGATAGGGTGACCTAACTTAAATTTCTCCTTATTTGTTTCAATATAAACACTTTGTTTATTTGAGGATTAGTGATTTGGGTCACTATTGATTTAGGTTCAATAGTTTTAGGTTCAACTTTATCAGACAAAGTGACAGACTCAGGCATGACAGTGTAATTGTCATTATATGGTGGGGGACATGAATTGTATCCAATCCCAGTCATATCATTGTGCTCCTTCTATGAATCAAGCATCTCTTGCAGCTTAGCTGAAGACAGTTGAAACTTTTTAATTTTCACTTTAGTAACTGATTGCTCAACTTTGGATTGGGCTAACTTTTTAGTTGACTTTTCATTTTCAGTTGCAATATTGTACTTTTCTCCATTTAGTTTTTCAATGTCAGAGATGAGAGATTTGATTTTAATTTCAAAGCATTTGATTTCTCTTTTAAACATCTCACATTTTCTATTTCTTCTTTGATTTTAGCTGCCAATTTGTGATTATGGTCACGATAACCCTGTAGTTCATCAATGCATTAATCACTACACAGATTAGATTTTACCTCTTATGGCATTAGAGTTGGACCATCATTGATGTGTGCCATGAGAGCATGATTCTGAAATTAAGGCTTCACTTTCTCAGCATATAAGCTCCAATCACATACACCATCTTGTCTGATGACAATAGCATTTGAGGTAGATTGGCTGCAACCATGAGTTTGGTTGGTCAGTTATGGCTGACTCTGATAGGGTTGTTGATGTTGTTGTTATTGGTAGTGTTGTTGGTGATGATACTGTTATTGATGATTGTTGGATTGATAGGTTGAGTTTGGTTGTGTGGATGATTGGCCTTGATAATTCCTTTAAAATTTTTTGTTGTTTCTTCTTGGAGCATTACATTCTCTTGAAAAGTGGCCAGTCATACCATAGTTGAAGCATTTGAATTTTGATTTATGAAATCCAAGTTTTGTTTTTTCATTCAAGCTAAGCTTTCTCCCTTTTCTGAAAAACTTCTAGGCTCTCATTGCTATCATAGCCATTTGCCATTGAAAATCCATTTCTTCAACATCATTTGGATCCATTTCTTCTAGATCTTTTTGGATCAAGTGGGTAGAGGTGAATGTTCCTCTCAAGTATGCTTCAAAGCTTGCAACAAAGGCATTGTAAGTTGCCTTTTGCTCTTTAGACTTTTGATCTTCAGACAGACTTGTAGGAGTGGGTGTGAACCCTATTGGTTGAGATGAAGTTGATGGCTTGGTTGATAGTGGAGCAATACTGAAACCAGTTGTCTTCAATTGATCTTTTGATGAGAGAAAATCATCATCATCAGTGATGAATGCGTTTTCCATAGAGTGAGTGTCCGATGAATATTTATATGCCTTAATAACTCAAGGTCAACCAAGGTTCCTGCTCCTTTCCCAAGATTTAGAGCTTCAATTTTAGCAATCATTAAGTCCAAGGTGTTACTCTCTAGATCAAGAGTATTTTTCATCATGGTAACATTTTGCTTTCAACTTTTAGGAATGTTGTGAAGCATTTTTTTGTTCAGCTCCTTGACTTTATATGTTACCCCCATAATCTCTAAAGCATTCACCAACTGCACAAATCTATGCAAATGTTTAGAGATTGACACCCCCTTGGAGTGATTAAAGGTTTCATATTGATTAACAAGCCTATCCTTGTTAATTTCAGCTACTTCACTACTGCCTTCACACATTATCAGCAATGCATCCCACACAGCTTTTGTTGTTCCATACTTCTCAAGCCTTTTTAACACATCCATTTTCAATGCTTGAGTCAGAATGGAATATGATTTGAGATCAATTTTAATATTCTTGTAGTCATCATCATCAAGAGTGAGATCCTCAATGGGTATTCTTGAGGTTCTGTATAGCAACTTGGTCAGCAGAAAGGGTTATTGGAATATGAGGCCCTTTAAATAAGGAAATCCAGTAGTCAGGATCTACACCTGTAATGTCGTTCATGAACCTTATTTTCCATTGCTTAAACTCAGATTTGTGTTTAAGCATAGTAGGTTTAGGAGTATGACCAAGCATAGTAGATTTGTGTTTAAGCATAGTTTGATTGTTAAGTTAAACTAGTCCAAAGATTCCAAAACAAGCTTATTTAATCAGATCTCCTGAGTGTAGACAAAAGTTTGTTAGAACTTCTTTTGTAATTTTCTAAAGTTTTATGTTTTTGTTAAGAATTTTTATGTTTGAGCAACTGTTCACAACTTGGTTCTTGAGGGTGAGTACGGATGAACAGTGATTGTCGAAGTATTTCAGAAAATATTCAACTTTTAAACTAAATAGAGGTAGTCGAACACTCTACCAACAACTCGATCACCAGATCAATCGAGTTCAGCTCAGATCAAGATAGATCTGAAGAAGAACTAAGAGCCAAAGCTCTGATACCAATTGACTGGGTGTGAGAACAATTTTATCTGTTGATGTGAATCAACAAGGACCGAATATGATGATTGAGTCAATGATTGTAAGGCGGAATCAAACAATTACAGAACATTGAATGCAAGAAATACTCATAAACGCTTTTTTTATTAATTAAGGTGAAAGGCAGTTACAATGAATGCTAGGGTTTTTGCATTAAACAGTAACACAAGATACACCTTGTCAAAATATTCTGATTGTCTAATATCTATCAACAGTCACCTCACATACGAGGTTTTCTATTCTATTTATAGGGTGACACTATCTGTATAAAAAGACTAAACTACCCCTGACCTATACATTAGAGAACTAGTCTAAGCACAAAAGTCTTCATCAACATTTCTTCTGTTCATCCGTATTGACTAATGTGGATGTTGTGGTCTTCATTAGCATTTCTCTTTCTTCTTCGGCATTGGTGTTTGCTCATCAAAATTAACAAATGTGGATGAACAAACACTTATGGGCATTTGCTGTTGAACATCCGCATTAGTAAATACGGTTGTACAATGTCCTAGTCAGCATTTGTTCAGCTATCTGCATTTATTAATCCGGAAGAACAAACACTTGTTAGCATTTTTTATATGGTCATCCACATATACAAATGTGGGTAGCCGACACTTGTCTTCTTTTCTTGTTGTAGATTCCTCATCCGCATTGGTTCTTGGACTTATGGAGTTTCCAGCAGAACAACCATCAACCCACCACTTGAATTGACATGTATGATCCTTTTAGGATCCAACAAAACTAACATCCAAGCATTGTATCTAACATTATAACATCATCAAATCATGAATTCCAAGAACAAAAAGTTTTCTCTTAAGGCAATGTATGAACTAGATGATCAATCCATGGATTTCTTGCACAATCAAGATAATCTAGCATTCATACAACCTAACTAACATCATATGAACATCTAACAATCATAAATTTCATGTTTCCATCACTAATTTCATATTTAGGGTTCATCAAGATCAAACAACATGAAAACTAATAAATACTAACCTTTGGCTTAGTAGAATCAAAAATCGAATTGTGTGTGTGTTTTCTTGAACAAAATTTCAAGTGTGGGGGTGTTTTGGATGAGGTTGCGGCCGAATGGGGGTTAGGGGGATTATGGTTCAATTCTTGGTAATATTTTTTTAAAAGGTAATTAAAAATTAAACCCCTTGATTTTTATTTTATAAAAACAAATCTTTTTAACAGTTTTTAAATACTTTTAACTACTAATTATAAGTATTAATTACCAAAAATAATAATCATAAACATTTACAATAAATCACACAACACATGAAACATAAATTACACGTTATCGCGTTACCGCGTAAAATTCACAAAATAAATATTTAAAGTTCTATAAATTCAGGAGTCACATAATCACAACTAATAATCAATATTATTAAATAGATTATCATTACTTATCATAGATTATTATTATTAAGTCACCAACGTTCAACGAAAACTATTGTGTGCTCACGACACGAAGATCTAACGGAACTAACGAAATTTGGCAATGGAAATTTAGGGGATGTCATATTTATGATCTACATCAAGCTTCTAGGAAGTAGTAAAAGACATTATCAACTTTTCATCTTCAACATAGGTCTAAAAGAGGTAAGACTGATCAAACTTTATTTCTCAAGATGATAGGGAATGAACTTTTATCAATCCAAATTTATCTGGATAAATAAACATAATGAATGGATAGTCTTGAAAGGATCTTGACTCCATGGGCATAGACTATTCCTAGTGGTTTGTTTTTTGAAGTTTCATATTATCTTCCAGTTGGTAGAAGGTTTTGATAAGACATCGTCTAAATGATGTAAATGATGTTGTAATGTAAATGGCAAATGGTTTTCAAAACCTTACAAGTATATGAAAAGTTTGTTAAACATCAATAGTTGTATTATATTAACGAAATTTGTGAATTATTTTCAATACGTAAATATCACTTTGAAATGAGAAGATAAATAAAACACGTATACTAATTAATCATGCTCCTAGTGTGTCTTGAAACCAAGTCGTTATACAAGTGTACTTCCATACTTACATTTTTGTAATGATATATTTTTAAAAAAACTTATTCACCAATTTGCCCTTTGGTTTTTTGTAGAAATTTACACAATTTTTACGTTATGCACTACCATCAGTTCAGCTTTCCTCTAAGGATTTGAAAACCACAAGTTATAGACTTCTAACAAATACATAACCAACATAATCACCCTTCATATAACAATCAACTCAAATAAAGGATTATTTGGATCATGAATGCTAAGATTTTATGTGCCTTTGGGGCACCTAAAGATCCTTTGGATAGCATAACTATAATGAAACATAATATTGGCATGGTATCTCTAATAAATATAAATAGAGAACATGATATTAGGTTTGCTAGTTGTAATATACATTAAGGCGCCAATCACAACCTTATACATGGTTTGCTAAATCCCAATCAAGATCAACTGATCATATTATACTTATAGGGTAGATATTATATTTTAATCTTAATGATCATAGTTATTTAAGATAATATGTTTTTGTAGCTAACTTGGTTAATGAAATATCATAATCAAAGATACCGATCTCCCCTATTTTATTTATGTTAAACCTATAATGCATTAAATTTCTTTCAAATCATTCAATGTTATATACGTAGATCTAAAGATAATACCATTGTAACACACACACACACAAATTGATTAAAATGAGAAGCTTTCACTAGTTGTAGTGCATTTAAAGCATCAATAAGGTTTAGGAGTGTTTTGAATGGGTATGAAATAGGAATGCATTTATAAGAAGTTGCAAGAGGAAATGTAAGTATGTTGCAGGACTGTTGAAGGGTATGCAAATATAACATAACAACACAAAGAGGAGAGTTGGTTAAGAACACCCAACCTAATCAGACAGTGAAACTACTTAACCTCAAGAAATGACACTAAGAACACAAGTAAGTATGAGACAGAAGAAGATAACAAGATACACAAGGAGATGGTTTTCAAGATTGCAACATATTTCCTTCTCAAGTTCTATTAAAAGTGTAACAAAGCATACTAGAAGGTTACAAGTACAGGAGATACATATACTACATCCTACAGCTGGCCATACTTTGAAGGCCAGCTGTATACAATTGACTATACACAAAACAAAATCAATTGTAGAGTCAAAAGGCAGATTGTGTTTTGACTAGTGACTATGACATGCCATAGCTCACATCCTAATATATTACAAAAAGGATAAAGTACATGAAGTAGAAAGTTTACAGTCTCAAGACCTCAATGTACAATTACTAAAAGCATGGACCTTTTCACCAACTTGTCGAAGTTGATGACTTTAAAGAGTTGTAGTGGAAAAGTATCCAACTTTATGTAAAGTACATCAGATAAAGCATGTATGCTTGTCTTCAAGTGTTGGCTTTGGAAGACTTTATCTCTGAAGCTTCAGAAGACTTCATCTTTGGCTTCAGAAGATATTGGTCTTGGCTTCGGAAGATGTCACACTTAGAATATTTATGTTGCTTGTGTGAAACTTCCGAAGCATTCTTCTTCAGTACCCATATGCATGCATGCAGGAGAGACTTTGGGTGTTTCAGTTGCATCAGACTTTTCATATAATCTCTACAAACTCCCCCTACGCTGATGCTACCAAAACACTTTGAAGACTTCAGATATTGATAGTTCTCATCAGAATAATAACCATTCCTTTCTTGATGAGATGATCAGGATCCCTCAGACTATCAAAGTGTCTTCTCATGTCAAAGAGATTATGCAAAGGTAGATTGAACATGTCTTGCCATGTGTAGACATCCTCGATGCCATGATCTCTAATGACATGGCACCTTTCTGGATTTGTGGTGTATGTCCAGAACAGGATGGGTCTTCTTGATGCTAGAGGAGCTGCTTGATTTGGAGATGATGGAGCATCCTCTGGCTGCACATCCTTAGGATGCTATGACTCATCCTAAGGTTCAGAAAAGGATGTTTCTTTCTTTTTATTTCTCTTTGGCTTTGAAGCCATCCTTTTCTTTCTCTTTGTTCCTTTTAACTGAAAAAAGAATGGCCTACAGCACCTGATTGATCTTCTTTGTCTTTCTCAGTTGGGTCTTCCTCTCTCACAGGTTTAGAAGGAGGGGGAGTCTAACCCTGTTGTGGATCAGAAGATGAAGCTTGCTAAGATTCAGCAAGAGGTTCAAGTTGTGTTGTCTCTAGTTGTTCAACCTTAACCTCCACTTCAGGTGGAGCTTGACTTGGAGGGGAGTGTAAGTCAATCAGCTCTCCACTCTTGATCTTCTGCTTGATTACCCTGATATTCTCATCCATAGTGGATAGAGACATAGGACCAACTCTACTTCTGGAGAATCCCTATAGCTTCAAGAAGCTCATGATCCTCTGTCTGTCTGCAGACTTCTTCATGCTTTTCTGGATGATGGCTCTTGACTTTGCACCTTCTTCCCTTAGCTTCCTTTTAGTGGTCTTTCTTTCCTTGACTATCTCAAGTTCAAGTTGTTTGAGATAATCAAACTCAACATAGACATAGGGTAAAGGAAGAAGTGCATCTATCTGATAAAGTCCTGTGGCACTCAGGTAGTTGATTATTTTGATCCTGTCTTCTTCTTTGTCTACCTGAGGTTCTTGTTGAACCACATCCACATGTGCAGGACTTTCTTGAACTATGGTTAGAGAAGGCATATGCTTATAGAGTCTTTTCTTTCTTCTTTCTTCTTTGATGTGAAGAAGTAGCTTTGCATCCTCTGCCTCCTTCTTTTCCTTTGACAATTCCTGGTCAGCCAGTTCATTCAATCATCTAAGAGGAGAGAAATGATATCATCTATGTCGTAGTTCCTAGTCTGCAGATAGTTAATCCTGACTGCCCTCAACTCATCATTTTGAGTGTTTGGTCTAGGGGCAGCCCTGATAGCAGACTCCATGAGCTTTGCAGACCTAGTAGAGGAACCTTCTCCCCTTAGCCTTTTTTTCCTCTTTCTCTCCTCCTCCTCAATCTCCTCAGATGTCATCTTTCTTTTCCCTTTGTCACTCACATACCTTTATAAGTCAAGGTGGAGAGAGCTTTGGCCTTTATTGCTTGATGTAGCTTCTAGGCTCTGGCCAGAGAGAGGTTGAGAAACACCTTCACCAACACGTGTCTAAAAAAAGGTATGAATCTCTGCAGTAGTTGATGATGATGAGATAGTGCTCTCAGGTTCTACCACTGGGCCTTCAATCAAGGTTTTCCCTAGGAAACTAATCTTAGGGTTTTCCTCACTATCCAGTTGACCGATGGCATTACCTAATTGCCTTAGTCATCTTTTGAAGCTGAACTCTGCAGTGATCCTATCTTGAATTCTTTAAGCCAGCTTGTCAGCTTGTCTTGATTGGATTTGATTGACAAGTGGCATGTTGATTAGATCCAGACCTTCATAGAAGTTCAAGGTCTGAAAGTTAAAGACCTCTTGCAGCCCTTAAACTCTAAGAATGATTAGGGCTCTTGTGTTGTTGTCATACCTCCACCCAATAATGTGATTTGAAGTTGATGGAGATGACATTGCCTTTAATATTCCTTCCTCAAACAGACTCTGTATGTAGGAGTCTTTAGAGTCCACATCAATGTGAACTTGAGAAAGTTGCTGAGTATGCACAACTGCAAGTGAGGATGGTAAGTCCTCAATGTCCATACTCTCTGAAGAACTCCCAGGTTCTATGACTGTAATGACTTTCTCCCCCTTTTTGGTAGCATCACCCTCTTGAATAGGTGAGCTAGGAGTTAGGTCAATCACACTCACAGGTTCTTGTGTTCTTGGTTGAGCTCCTCTTAAAGGTTTCACAGCTAGTTTGTCCTTGAGATATGAAATCTTAAGTTGCTGATCACTGACCCTGTTTTGCAAGGTAGTCACTTGAAATTCTAGATGACTAACCTTGGAGACTAAATAGGTACATGTTTGCGACAGTTGTTGCACCTTTTGTCCCAAATTTCCCTCATCTTCATCAAAAGAATCATTGGGGGATGAGAGAAATGGACCAAAGTCCTCACACTCACCACATGCTTTAGGTTCTTAGCTGCTGGATTTCCTCTTTTCACTGGTAGCCTCAATTGAGGTATCAATGGGCAGAGTTACCATGGTTGAGGTCTTAATGATGGAATCACTTGAAAAAGTGAGAGCCTCTTCCATATGGACATCCTAAATAGCTTCAGATATGTCCACCTCGGTGACTGATGTGGGCTAGAAGTAGGAAACTCAGGAGCACTCATCTCTCTTTGAGTAGGGGAAAAGAAAAGAGAATCATGGTACTCACTGAAACCTAAATCATCATAAGTATAGAAGTCAAGGTTAGGAATTGGTTGGTTTAAGTCCAAAGGCTGGGGATGAATACTGTCCCCTGAAGGTTGATCACTTAAGTGTTGAGACTCAGAGTGATGGCTTATGGCATTTGCGCTTATGAGCTCATCAGGCTGAGTAGGAGGAACCTCAGGACTGATCATTGAAGGAATGGGAGTGGTATGCTCCTCAAGAGAAGTGGGAGCTCCAGTGTCCACTTCTACCAGTGTGGGTGAGTATATAGGGGCCTGCACAGACTGAGTAGTCTGAGTAGGAATTCATTTGTATTTTATTTGGTAGGTGAGGGTGGTTTGTGGCTGTTGAGGTGGTTGGAATGTAGAAGGTGTGGGTTCAAAACTAGCTGGTGCTGCTAGGTTGTCACCTTGAGCAATGAGCTCTAACATTTTTGGGACAAGGGTTGTTTCTACCCCAGAGAAGCCAACAGTGGGCTTTCTCAATATTTTAAAGATGTCGGGCTTCATTTGTCCCAATTTAAGAGTATGACCTGTTCCCCTTAACTATGAGCCCAGTTCATAGTTAAGAATGTATTGAACATATCTAGGGAACATGTAGTACTCTACGAAGTCCAAGTTTGCAAGCAAATTAGTGTAAACAAACAAAGAGTACCTGAACTTGACTCCCTGAACCATCCCATGAACAATGAAGGAGAGATCTTTAGGAATCTGGTCCCATCCACCATGCTTGTTTGATAAGCCGTGGATAACCACATGAAGCAGGAATTTCTATTAGGATGAGACCTTCCCTTTCCTGAAGGTCTTGACAGAGAAGTCTCCCTCATAGCCCATCTGCGCGAAGGACTGGTTAACAACATCTTTAAGAAAAAACACTTCACCTTTTTCATCATCCAGCTGAAGATGCATGTTGATGAGGGCCGGAGTGATGAAGGTTGTTCTCACCTGCACTATGGCAGATAGTGCCTTCTCGCCATCCATGACGACCTCTTGGCGGGTCTTCCGAAATTCTAGCAGTTGATCCTTATAAAGAGTAGGATCAATGGTTAGGGAGGTGAAGTAGTTGGATAGGGTCAAGAAACGACAAACCTCTAAGAAATGTGGATCTTGCTCAGAGTGTAACAGAGCAACCTGGTTATGTTGCACATGTAACTAGATGGAAAAGTTTAGATCATTTCTGCGATGAAGGTTGGCCATTTTGAGAGTTCTCTAGGATGAAGAAAGATTAAAGAAAGTAATTGAAGAGAGAATTTGGGGTTTTAGGTTTCAAGGAAGAAAGAGATGATAGAAAGAGGGGGAAACTGTTGGATTTATAGGACAAAGGTAATGAAAGAGGATAAAAATTGAAATTTGTAAGTCTTTCTCACCTCTGAAAAAGTAGTTTGCTTTTGCTCAAAAAGTAGTTTTCTTGGAAGTCAAAAAGCTTCCGAAGGTAAATTATCTTCGGAAGTTTTAATGAAAAAGCTTCCGAAGCTAAAATGACTTCGGAAGATTTTCCTAAGAATTTTGAGAAGTTTGGCTTCGGAAGGAAATCGAGACTTAAAAGTCTTGTTCAGAAGAAGAAAGCTTCCGAGAGTTAGTTTGCTTCGGAAGAAAATTGTCCTTGAAAACATATACATGCCTAAAGACTCTGTTTAAACTTCGGAAGATATTTCATAAATTTCTTCCGAATGTAAATTACTTAGGCAGTTATTTGTTTTAAAGGCATAAGTTTCTTCCGAAGGTAAAAGCTTTTCTTCTGAAGGAAAAATTATCGGAATTCTGAGGGAAATCTTCATAAAGTTTACATCCAAAGAAAACAAGAGCTTATGAAAGTGATGTACTAGACAACTTAGGGCATATAGATTTTAAGAAACAATAAGAATTAGTTTTAAGAAAAACTTACTCAAAGTTTATCATCCCAAAAATTGATACAAGATATTTAAATCTCTGTTCATAAAAAGCCTTTGTAAACAGATCAACATATTGTTCATTTGTGTGAAATTTGACTAGTTTAATTAATCCTTTTTCAAATTTATCTCTAATTAAATGATACCTGATGTTAATGTGTTTTGTCCTTGAGTGTTGCACATTATTCTCTATAATAAAATAGCACTGTTGTTGTCTTTCTGAATGGGAGTCTCCTTGAAGTTCAACCCATAGTCAAGCATCTGATTCTGAATCCAAAGCACTTGAGCACAACGGCTTGCAGCAGCAATGTATTCAGCTTCAGCAGTTGATGCAAAGACACATGATTGTTTCTTGCATTGCCATGAGACAACCCTTCCACCAAGAAACTAACATCCTCCAGATGTAGACTTTGTTGTCATGTTTCAACCACCATAATCACTATCTGTATATGCATACAAATTGAAGTCAGAATTCTTAGGATACCACAGACCAAGTGTTGAAGCACCTTTGAGGTATATTAGAATCCTTTTGACAGTGATAAGGTGAGACATCTTAGGGTTGGCTTGATAATTTGCACGAATACATATAGCAAACATGATATCAGGCCTGCTAGCTATAAGATACATAAGAGACCCAATCATAGCCCTGTATAAATGTTCATTTACACACTCCCCCTCAATATCAGGTCCAAGGGAGTGGTTTCTAGCTATGGGTGTCTTAGCAATTTTACAATCAGTCATGTTGAATCTCGTGATTATGTCTTGAACATACTTTGACTGACTAATGAAGATGCCATCTTCAACTTGCTTCACTTGAATTCTCAGAAAGAAAATTAGTTCCCTCATGGCACTCATTTCAAATCAGTCCTTCATCAGCTTCTCAAAGTCTTTGCAGAGCGTTGGATTAGTTGAACAAAAAATGATGTCATCTACATACACTTGAACTAGCATTATGTCATTTCCCTATCCTTTGATGAAGAGAGTTCCATCTATAGTACCCCTTCTGTAACCATGCTGGCAGAGATACTGAGACAAAGTCTCATACCATTTCCTGGGTGCCTGATGCAGCCCATAAAGAGATTTATCAAGCTTGCAGACATAATCAGGATGACCAGGATCTACAAAACCAGGTGGCTGTTTGACATATACCTCCTCATAAATCACCCCATAAAGAAAGGCACACTTGACATCAAGTTCATAGACCTTGAACTTCATGGATGCAGCAAATGCCAAGCATATCCTAACAGCTTCTAGTCTTGCTACAGGAGGAAAGACATCAGTGTAGTCAATTCCTTCTTCTTGTGTGTATCCTTGAACAACTAGACTAGCTTTGTTTTTTATGACAATGCCTCTATCATCCTTCTTATTCCTAAACACCCATTTGGTTCCAATGGTAGTCTTCCCATGAGGAAGAGGATGAAGGTTCCAAACTTTCTGTCTTTTGAATTGAAGTAGCTCCTCTTGCATAGCTTCAACCCAACTTTCATCCATTAGAGCCTCATCAACTTTCTTTGGCTCTATCTGAGATAAGAAACAAGAGTGAAGACAAACATTTGCTTCATGGGTTAGTCCTCTTATTTTTACCCCTGTGTCCGCATCTCCAATGATATTTGTAGTGGGATGGGAGTTGTGGATCCTTAGTTGAGGGATCACAACAAGTTGCTGAGAGAGATCTAAATTATAGAAATTTAGATCTGGCATTGATGTATCTCCCACTACATCAGGACACTTATCAAGAGAGACTTGATCCAATGTGACATCATTGATGTTGTCATCTATGGAGTGGTTATCAGAATCAAGAAATTCCTGATCACTGTCACCACCACCATTGTTTTCTTCTGTATTTGAAGTATCTTTATCTGTTGTAGAGCCTCTGAGTTGGAATTTGAAGGCATCTCAGATGTATCAACTGGATTTGTCATTGTGGTGCTGATAGAGACCTCATTTGCAGAATTAGTTACAACTAGAGTTGAACATTTATGGATTGAAGGTCTTCTAAGCTCAAATCTTGGGTCACGATCACCTGTGGGTAAGATATATGTAGATACTAAATCATTCTCACAAGATTTGTTAAACAATTTGTAACTAAATCAAGATCGAACAACCAATCAGGACCAGAACCAACCACACAGGGTGTGTGTTCATTGAAAGTCACATTGGTTGACTCCTCAATAACTTTGCTTCTGAGATTGTATACTCTGTAAGCCTTGGCTTGAGATGAGTATCCAATGAAGTGTCCATCATCTGCTTTCTCAGCAAATTTGGCAATTTGATATTTGGTATTCAAGATGGTGCAAGGACATCCAAATGACGTGAGAAAACCAATAAAAGGTTTCCTCTAGGGCCAAAATTCATAGGGAGTATTGCCATGAGTCTTAACTACTAAAACTTTGTTCTGCACATAGCAAGTAGTGTTGACTGCCTCTACCCAGAAGGTGATGGGGAGCTTAGAGTCAGACAATATGGTTCTTGCAGCTTCAATCAATGTCATGTTTTTCCTCTCAGCAACACCATTTTGCTGAGGACTCCTATGAGCACTGTATTGTCTTGTAATACATTTTTCATCAGAAAATGTATCAAGGATTCGGTTCTTGAATTCAGTTCCTTGATCTCATCTTATGGTTTTGGCCTTGTGATTAGATTGATTCTCAATCTTTAGTATGAAATTCTTCAGAATCACAGGAGTCTTATCCTTAGTTCTAAGGAAGAAAACCCAAGTGAATCTTTTAAAGTCATCTGTGATCACCAAACAATAAGAGGTCCTTCCTAGACTCATTACACTGGTTGGGCCAAAAAGATCCATATGTAACAAGTGTAGGGGTGTAGTGATGGAGTTTCTTTCCTTAGGCTTATGAGATACCTTGTGTTGCTTCCCTTTCAGGCATGCAACACAGTGATCATAACTTGTAAACTCTTTCTTTGGCATTCCAGTTACCAAATCATTCTTAATCAGCTTATTCATATTCTTAAAGTTTACATGGCACATTCTTTTATGCCATAGGAAAGACTCATCACTATTAGCTTTAGATTGAAAGCATGAAAATTCTCCAGAGGGAGAGGTTTCTTGCAAGTCCATCTTGTACATGTTCCGTTTCCTGGGCTCTAAGCAGGATATGCTCATAAGGAATGACCACCTCGGACTTGAGAACAATGCACTCATGCTCAGTAAAGAGCATGTTATGACTCTGATCATAAAATTGGGATACACTCAGAAGATTGTACCCAAGCTCCTTGAAAAAGTTTACCTTTTCAATGCTGAGCTTACCATTTGTGACCTTGCCCCTTCCAGAAATGTAACCACCTTCA
>BJCM01267196.1:0-23913 GCA_018326385.1 Flaveria bidentis | reverse complement strand
CGCATGAAGTTGTTCATGCGTATGGTCCATTAACATGGGCCATTCGCATGAGAACTTCATATTACTAAGTTTGAATATATTTATTAATCATTACATTACTAAGATTAATTCAAACAACCACAAACCTATATAGTCAGTTCAATAAGTGTTAAACTACTAATTAATGAAATAATAAACATTATAATCACAACCACACATTGTACTTCATTAAGTACCCAATCTATTACATATGTGTAATACAAAAAAGACATATTACATTAAGCTCAGAAACTAGGTACACATGTATCTACAAATGCCCTCACCCTCTAATGGACAGTGGGTTGAGTTCATGATGTGTGATGCCTTTCGGTCACCCAAGCCAGTTAAGGCTTGGGTCCCAAACCGAAACTAATAATTTTCTCTGAATGTGCAGGGTGTCCGTTACAGTGCTATCACAAACACCTAGATTGTTGATAGTGGGGCATCTAGGCACATGACCAGGAACCCGTCTCTCCTTTCAAATGTCAAACAAATTAAATGGGACATGTCTTATTTGCTGGAAATAAAGGAGGATACATAACCGCTCAAGGCGAAGTGGGAAATCAGAAAGTCAAGTTTGACAAGGTCAACTACGTTCAACAATTACAAAATAACTTGCTTTATGTATCCCAGATTTGTGACAAAGGATTCAAGGTTGTTTTTAAAAACAAGAAGTGCTATGTGTTGAAGAAGGATTACATTATCCCTGAGGATCAAGTCTTAATGTCAGCTTCAAGATATAACAATTTATATGTCTTGGACCTATCAAAGGCTTCCCCAACCGATCATCAAGTACAATGCTTCTTGTCAAAGGCAACATAGAAGGACTCCATCTCCTGGCATAGGAGAATGGGACACATTAATCCATGAAAGATGAATCACTTGATCCAGAATGATCTAGTGCGTGGAGTAAATGTTAAGAACTTCCAACTACCAGATTTATGTGTCGCGTGTAAGAAAGGGAAACAAACAAAGAAGTCTCACAAGGCAAAGAAATTTCATTCCATTAACCTGCCTCTTGAGCTTCTTCACATTGATCTATTTGGCCTAATCAGTACAAAGAGCATTGCTGGCGATTTGTACTGCTATGTAGTTACGAATGATTACTTAAGATTTTCTTGGGTGATGTTTCTGAAATCCAAATCAGAGACATTTGAATCATTCAAAGAGCTGGTAACTACTTTGGAGTCACTCTACAAGTTGAAGGTAAGGAAAATCCATTCGAACAACGGTACTGAGTTCAAGAACCAGTGGATGGAGGCATTCTGCAAAGAGAAAGGAATTGTACACCATTTCACATCTGCCTACACTCCTCAAATGAACAGAGTTGCTGAGTAAAAGAACAAGAGCTTGATAGAGACATCACAAACGATACTAGCTGACTCGAAACTGCCCATCCAATTTTGGAATGAGGCAGTTGCCAATTCATGTTACACCCTAAATCGAGTCCTGGTGGTCAAACGTCATGGTAAAACGTGTTACGAGTTGCTCCAACGATGTAAACCTAATCTAGAGTACCTCGAACCGTTTGGCGCACCATGTACGCTGCTGAAGAAAAAATCAACCTGGGAAGTTCAGTGAAAAGGTTGAAGAAGGAATATTTCTAGGATACAACATACCGAATAATAAAGTTTACAACAATTCAACGAGTCAAGTAGAAGTGTGGTGCAACGTCGACGTTCAGAGATACACCACTCCTCCTGCTGGAAAAGGACCCGTATTCTTCTTCGATTATGATGGATTATTTAAGTCCTTCAATATCCTTCTCTCCCCTTCTGATGATGAGTTATCGACCAAGATGATGTACGATGTCTTTAACACACCGTCCCAAGACTCGACAACATGAAGTTCACAAGGTGAGTCTTCTAGTCATTCAGGGGGAGCACTGGAGGTAAGTGACTTTTTCTCAGATGATGAAGAATTGGAGAATGTTTAGGTGGAACAGGAGGAACAGGAACCTGCTATGGAAAGTACACAAGCATCAGATGTTGATGCCTCTGATACTTCGGAACCTCTCACTCCAATGGCTACAGATAATGAACCAGGGATTCACAATCTGGTTCAGGAAGTAGTCATTCCCACCACTCCTGGATCTTGACTTAATGTATATCATCCTCTAGAAAATGTCATAGGGGATGTATAATCGGGAGTACAGACAAGAAATCAACTATACTCAGCTGATTATGCCTCAGTCATGGAAAAAGGCTATCTTCACGACGGTGCTTATCGATGTTTTGTGTCTCAATTTGAGCAAAAATATGCAAGTGAAGCCTTAAACAATGAGGCATGGGTGAGTGCCATGCAAGAAGAACTTCTTCAATTCAAGAAGTTAGGAGTATGGACACTGGTGGATAGACCTAAAGGTGATAAGTTCATTGGCACTAAATGGGTCTTGAAATGCAAAAAAGATGACCAAGGGGTCATAATCAGAAACAAGGCACCACTTGTAGTTCAAGGATTTCGACAAGTCGAAGGCATAGATTACAATGAAGTGTTTGCACCTGTGGTGAGAATGTAAGCAAACCTGTATTTTCCTAGCCTATGCATCTTATATGAAGATTAAAGTTTATCAACTAGATATGAAGAGTGCATTCCTTCATGGTGAAATCCAGAAGACAGTGTATGTCAGTCAACCCGAAGGATTTGAGGATCCGTATCATTAGGACAGAGTTTATAAGCTGGATAAGGCTCTATACGGGCTCCACCAATCTCCAAGGGCTAGGCATGAGAAGCTCTCGACTCATCTTGTGAAACACGGCTTTCAAAGTCGTTAATGACATAATCTTCGGTTCCAAAAACGAAGAATTGTGTAAGGAATTTGAAGCAGTAATGAAAGCTGAATTTGAGATGAGTGCCATGTGAGAGATGAAGTTCTTTCTTGGGTTATAGGTGGATCAGACACCAAAGGGAATATTTCTACATCAGACCAAGTATGTAGGTGATATCCTAAGTTGGTTCGATATAGAGAATGCTTCACTAGTTGGGACTCCACTTGCCACAAATCACGACATGGCACCCGGTGAAAATGGTGATCTGGTGGATGCCACCATGTACCGAGGAGTGATTGGATCCCTCATGTACCTCACAGCCTCACAACCTGATATCATGTATGCGACGTGTCTCTGCTCCAGATATCAGGCCAAACCCAAAGTCAACCATCTCATTGGTGTTAAAAGAATATTTCGTTATCTGAAGGGTACTCCAACACTCGGGTTGTGGTATCCTCACGATGATGACTTAAAGCTTACAGCATATAGCGACTCGAATTATGGCGGCTGCAAAATGAGTTACAAGTCAACATATGCAGGATGTCAATTTTTTGGGAGAAGATTAGTCACCTGGCAGTGTAAGAAGCAGACATCAGTTGCTCTATCAACTTGTGAAGTTGAATATGTTGCTACTGCAAGTTGCTGTTTGTAGATCATTTGGATTCAACAACAAATACGGGACTACGGTTTGCAATTCTCAAACACTCCTACTTATGTTGATAATTCTGCTGCTATAGCCGTAACAAAAAATTCAGTCCAGCATCCTAAAACTAAACACATCAGCATTAAGTATCACTTTATACGTGATTGTTTTGAAAAGCATTTAATCGAAGTCGTTAAAATAAATACGGATTTTCAACGCGCCGATCTCTACACAAAAGCTTTTTATAAATCGAGATTTCTATATCTATTAGAAGTTAATGGCGTGGAAAAGAAATGAGATGTGATCACAGAGGATGCAAATTCTTAGTTCGACAACTTTTATTTTTATTTTCTTATTTTCTTTTCCTGTTTCTATAAAATCCAAAAACTTTAAAAATAATTTTGGTTTTAGAAATTTAGGGGGAGAATAGGTAAGATTAGTATTATATTAGTCGTTTTATTTAATTACATAAAAAAACAAGGGAGGAGGACAACCTAGCTAAAAGGAAAGAAATCAAATCTATGATACTGATTCAACGTATTTGGAAAATGATAGCACACAGGGAATAAATTATTTGGGACTTCAAAAGGTTAACTGATTAAGATGCAAAAGTCAAAGTTTAAGTCTGAAAAGTCTAAGCAAAATAAAAGGAAAAATGATAGTAAAACTAGTAGGCTACCAAGGAAACATAGAGAAAGTAGACCTAGAGGTTGATAGTTCATTATATGATGTGTCAGTAGATTCAACATAATAGACAAGTAGACCTCATTGGTGGTTACAATTACAAACTAAGTTGTTCAACCTGCTGTAGTTCCCATCTTATCCCTGGTTAACATAATCAACACTGTTCCAATAAGGGGTGAAGAGCAAAATAAACGCCACAATCTGTGCGGAAGACCATAAAATACGAGCAAAGCACACGAAAAATGAAAAACGCAATCAAGCTAATAACCTATGTTGTTGGTGCGATATGTGCAAAAAGAAAATAAGTGCTTGAACAAGAAGATAGGTTGTGTGCCTCTCTGCTGTGTGGTGGCACTGAGCTGAGGATATGCATAACCTAAATATTCTAGAATTCATTGTTGTTTGCGCCTCTCTATATATGCGATGGCACTGACCTGAGGCTTAGCATCTCTTTGAAAGCTCTTAGAATAGTCTCTTCTTGAAATATACCCGTAGACCGCTCAAAAATCTCATGAGGAAAGTTGATTACCATATAAGCATGGGATCCACAAATGCTTGCTGAAATGATTAAACCTTAACTAATCACCAATGTGTGTCAAAAATCTGTGTATGGATTTAAGAGGACAAGTATACTGACAATCATCGTGAGCTGCAGTTCTTGAAAGTCAAAATCATTGTGTTCATCTTGTGGCTCTAGTATGATTTCCTAAAATTGCTATTGACTATCAGTGAAAACAACGATCAAGCATCAAGATTGTTTATTAAAATATCCCAAGTGATTCTGATTTACCTGTATGATTTCAAAATGAATCGTACTAGAAATGGTAAACAAGAATTGAAGTTGTGTTGTCCAGGAAGTAAAATCCATTAGAATTACTCTAATAGGTTTAAAATCCATCTCTAATCAAAAATACAAAAATATGTCTTAATTTTGTTCTTTAAATTTTCTAGTTGCTTTATTTTTTAATTTTAGTCATTTAGTTGGTAAAAGTCAGACTAGGCATCGGAATTCAATCTGTGAATCACTCACTTATTATGAGTCACGTCTGAGGTGACAAATTATGTTTTGAGTAAAATTATCATGTTTGAGGTGATCAAAAGTTTTCAAAGTTAAAAGGATCACGTCTGAGGTGATCAACAATTTTCAAAGTTAAAAGGATTATGTCTGAGGTAATCAACAATTTCAAAGTTAAAAGGATCACTGGTCATAACGTCTTAATCAACTTTTAACAGATTAAATGGTTAAATGTGCATAAGGTAAAATTCATCAGTTTTCATAAGTCATAGTCATTCGCACGACTGGACCATAAGTATGGACCAGTCGAACGAATAGGGCATGAGTATGAACCATTCACACGATTGGATCACAAGAATGAACCAATCGCACGAATGGAGGTGACCGAATGAGTCAGTCACACGACTGAAACCTAGTCGCACGACTGAATATGACCGACTGAGCTAGTCGCATGACTGAGCCCCAGTCGCATGAATAAAGTGTGCGAACAGGTCCAGTCACCCGACTGAATATTAAATCAGTATAAATAGGGCTAAAGTCGGTCACATATCCTCATCACCCTTCAATCGTTTCCAAATCTCCTGAAAGCACATATACTCTGCCAAAATTTGATTGAGTCGATTTCTCACCACTATTGTGTTACTAACGTGTATTCGCATCATCTGCAGGTAATGAGCAATTGAAATCACACAAAATGCACGGTGTATTCAAACCCTAACAGCCCCAATTTGATTAAAAATCAAGAAATCACTAACAACCATGAAATAGACCACCTAAACGTGCAAAATGGTTAAAATGAAGGACATAGTGTGATAGTTAAGGTTCCTGCGAGTCTAAAGAGTCTATACACAACGTTTAACATCAAGTTTTGACCTAGATTCAGTGTTAGAGTGTCGAACAAAGAAATATCCGACTGGACATTCCGAATGAACTTCAATCGCACGATTGAACTGGGCGAATGACTCAATCGGCTGAATGAACAAGGCGTATGAGCACAATCGCTCGATTGAACTCAGCCGCATGATGAATCACCCGATTGAAGTCAACCGCATGCTCAGTCGCCCGATTAAACTGGGCAAAAGACTCAATCGGCCAAATGAACAAGGTGTATGAGCACAATCGCCCGATTGAAGTCAGCCGCATGCTTAGTCGCCCGATTGAACTCACCGCATGCTCAATCGTGCGACTGAACTCCGTCGTATAGATCAATTGCACGATTGAACCAGACTGATTTCAAAAGAGTTTAAGTTTCAACAGTTTCTGTAATGGAGAATTCTAATGTTTATGTGTCTTGTGTTATAGAAACATGGCTGAGAGGTGGATCATCAACACCAAGCACAACATTTGTGCTCATCTGGATGCCACCACTAGGAACGCTGTAGATTTTACGGGCATAATTGATTTCCTGAGGCGATTTAGGATACACAGAGCCATATCTACACCATGTACACCATCCTGATATATACAGTAGGCCTTCTGGGAAGGTGCATCGGTCGATAGATCTACGAAGCCATACTGTATACGCAACACCATTTGTGGGCAATAGATAGATGTGACAGCAGCAGACATACGACGTGTTCTGGACCTAGGTGATGATGCTGCTCACCCAACCAGGTTACACCCCTTGACTGTTCGGGGATGTTTTCTCAGGATGAAGTACTCTGGGGACATCAACACAGGTGTGCTGAAAAAAAGCAACCTGTGTCCCCAGTTCAAGTACTTAGCACACGTCATTCTCAAGTGCATTGCTTCACGGAGGGGTGGATTCGATGATCTCTCGGACCAAATCCAGAATGCCTACGTGGAACTAGTGCTAAACCACCCCTTAAGCTTCTCCAACATGATATTCACGTACCTGATCGAGAACCTTAAGGCAAAGGGTAAAGAGAGCTTCTGCATGTATCCACGGTTCTTGCAGATGATTATAGATGAGAAGCTCCCCTTACTGCCCAAGGAGAAGGATGATGCTGTGAGTTTGGAGGTTATGGATGACACCACTCTAGGGAGGATGAAGGTGTATAGGGGGAAGCAGGTGAAACCCCCTGTGAGGAGAATGTTCGGGCACCTTGCCAGTGCTAATTACGTGGCGCCTTCTCACAAGAAGTGGTGCCACGAAGATAGTGATTCTGAGGTCGACCCCATTGCACTACCATCAGATGACTCAGATGATGATGATGACCACGACGATGGTCAAGGAGGTTATGATCCGGGTGGACCTGAGCCGGCTCCAATCCACCCTGATTTTCAGATGGATGAGGAGGAGTCGGATGAGGAGCCTCTGGTACGGACGGTGGGGAGCCAGGTCGTAGCCACTGAGAGAGGGCTCAGGGCGGTTGGTGGATGCCAAGGTGAGTCTGAGGATGCAGTTACTACTGATGCTGATCCATCTTACACCCCGAACCAGCCCAGCAGCCAAGGAGGAGCCTTTGTTTCTAAGGGCTCCAGGAAGAAGAGGATGGCTCACCATTATGGCAAAAAAGGTAAGAGGCCTAGATTTGCTTTGACCACAACCACCACTGCTACCACAGCCACTACCACTACCACAACCACCACTACTACCACAACCACCACTACTAACACCACCACCACATCTCCCACATCCACCACAACTATCACCACCACTACCACAACCCCTACCACTACTCCCACACTCCCAACCACCACTACTACAGCCAACCCTTCACCATCCACTCATATCCCACCACCCATATTCACCACATCTACCACCACCAGCCACCAAGCAGGTCCATCATCCCAGCCTTCATTTGCACCAGGATCCACTCTACACCCCATTAGGTTAGAGGAACAGCTGGCCAATCTAAACAACACAGTGCTTAGGCTGCTTGCCACTGATGAGCTTAGGGCAAATCAGTTACATAAGATGATGGAGGTAAACACAACTTAAGCTCAGAAGATATTGGAGCTTAGTAAGAAGACTGACTTATATGAGAGATCTCTAAGCCGAGCACACCATGCTCTCACAAGTCAAGATGAGCTGGTGTTGGCTTCAGTGAAAAGGATTGAAGAACTTGAGTGGAAGAATAAGAAGATCATGCTCAAGCCAGAAGGATCAAAGACTGAGCCTCTAAAGATCAAGGGTGATGATGACGATGATGACGATGATGATGATGATGTTGATGAGGATGATTCAGATGAAGGTAATGATGCAGGACCGAGCGAGAAGAAAGGAGATGATGATGATGGAGAAGGTGATGCTGCTGCATCAGCCTCTCCTACAACTCAAGAGAGGAGGACTAAAAGGAATCAAGATCGAGGAACATCATCCTCCGCCCCTCCTGCTGAGAAGCCTGCAATTCAAGACAAAAGTAATGATTAGATGTTTATTTATTTGAAAACTTTTGTACTTGAATCTTGTATTATAGTTGTGTAATTAATGTTTATCTATATTTGTCTAATGTTTAAATGTCTTGAATAATTACTAATGGTTGATGTGTTACATGTTTAAATCAAGCAGATCAAACATCTTAGAAAGATGAATATGATGTTGCTCCCTTACAACAAATCAAGTCTCAATTAACAATGATTCTTGATTTGCAAGGGGTTGTCAGAAGGTCGGTGAGCTATACTCTTGAAGAAGGAGAAATCATACACGACCTGACTGACGAGCAACTTGCAGAGATGTTCAGGCTAAACCCAGATGAGATTGTCAAAGATACACCTACTTTTGATGTGACTAGTAATGACGAGCTGAACAACATAGATCAAATAGAGATTGAGGATGTCACTGCTGAGTACTATCCAGAGTACATTGACTGAGAGGGCAATGTGATCCTCAACTTGGGTGATATTCTCGGCAGTGCTACGTTCGACAAACTGGATGAGATGGAAAAAGAGTCAGAGAAGAATGAAAGCCAAGCCCAAGACTCAGACGATGATGTTGATATAAAAAAGGCTGAATGGGCGGCTTGTTTTGTTGAGATGCGAGCCCAACGCACTGCACAAAAGCCAAATGCCTACACCAAGCTATACAAGGTTAAGAAACATCTAAAGGTGTCGGGCAAGATCATTGCATGGGCATATTTTGAGGATCTTAGCAGTTAAGAGGGAGAAGGGTATAAAGTACTTCAGATTCCCACACGATCTGAAGACTCTCCCTGGTTTTGAACTCAACCAGCTGGCGCGCTTAAACTTGTTATATGTTGATCCGAGGAAAATGTCAGGCTGGTTTGAGGCTGCACTAAGGAAAGAATACCACACCAGGTGGGTAAACTTCAGACCTCAACAACCGAAGAGGTACATCCAAAGGTCTGAAGTGGACCCGATATCTGGAAAGCCAAAGGTGGTGCTGAAGTGAGTCCTCCGCGCACAATGTCCAAGATTCCTTTACGGGAAATGCCATAGGACTTCACTCCACACTTTAAATAGTGGTATTATGATTGGATAATAGGCGAAACGGTCATAGTGCTACACAGAGAGAGCAAAATGGAAACTATCCGGGTGTTCGACCCTATGTGGCTAACCAACTTGTCTGCCAACGATGTCTATACATTATACAAGTGGCCATTATTCTATGACTTGCAAGATATAGTACAAGCCCTCCAGTTCCAAAACGTTATACGACTCTGTTTTGCATTCGAGATACATGCAGGAGTTACTAGAGAGGAAAAGTACAAGAAATTTGAGGAACTAATAAAGAATGTTAGACACTAATGTAAACTAGGTCCAAGGGGAGTTTGTTGATACATATGTACCTAGTCTAGGAGCTTAATGTAGAATGTATTTCATGTCTTACATATATGTAATGAACGAGTTGAATGAAATGCAATATGTGATTGATGCTTATAATGTTTAATATTTCATTGTTTATTGTGTAATAAAGCATATTGAACTAACTATGTAGGTTTGTGGTTGTTTGCATAGTTCTTAGTCAATAATGATTGAGAAATGTGTTCAAACTTAATCGTATGAAGTCTTCATGCGAATAGACCATGCTAATGGACCATACACATGAATACTTCATGCTAATGGACCAGTCGCATGACTGAACTAGGAGATTGGATCAGTCGCACGATTGAGACATAAGATTGGCTCAGTCGCACGACTAAACCTTCAGTCATGCATATGGACTAATCACATGATTCAGTCGCACGACTGAACCATACTAATGGTTCAGTCGTACTATTGACAAACCCTAACCTATAAATACCACCTAATTCATGAAAAAACGTAACACTTCAAGAATTTCGACTCACATACGTACCTAGCTGTCCAGAGACTTCAGAGCACCTGTTCCAACTTCATAGTTCACAGTTGATCGTGTTCTAAACATTCATAACGTTTCATTAATCTTTAGATTGATTGAAACTGCATCGCTAATCAAATAGGATTCCACACTATTTGATTTTGTATACGTGCATTATCAGTTAGTACTCCGTACGTACACGGTCCTCTAACATGAAGAATACAGGAAGATAATAGAGATTGATTAAAAAGCCATGAGAGTCCTTCAAACTTCTCTTCCTAACTCCATATACAAAGGTTTCAAGAAGTGCAAAACAACTAAACAACTATGGGATGCACTGAAGCTGATGTATGAGGGGTCAACTGATGCCAATGAGAACAAGAAAGTTCTTCTGAAGCTGCAGTCTGAAAACTTCACCTTCAAAGCAGGTGAGACCATGACTCAACAATACTTCAGGTATGTTGAGATTATGGACACTCTAATGGATGTTGGAGTGAATATTGAGAATAGGGACATTGTAAGGAAGTACATGTCCTCACTTCCTAGACAATGGATACATTATTATGTTGTTATCAAGAGAACTAAGAACCTTAAGACTCTTACTTTGACAGAATTGTATGGTATTCTCAGTGGATACCAGATTGAGAAGAACATGCAAAGTTCATCTGGTAACTTTAGCAATCAACTGAGTTCAACCCGCCATGTGGTTGAAAGGGATAGTAGAGAACCATAATATCAACTCATCTGCTACCCTGACAACTCAGAAAAGGGTCCTTTCATCACCTTCCCGGAGACATTAAGAGAAAACTACACTTAAGGAAGCCCATTCCAAGAGACAAGCTCTACACAAGCCTTTGTGTCTTCTGATGAAACACAAGCAACTTTCTCTTCACCCTTGAAGATCTGGATTGTATCCATCCAGGTGACATGGAATACATGGAGATAGTTCAACAAATGGCTCTCATTACTCATAGAGCCAAGAAGTTCTACAGGAGGACAAGGAGGAAGTTTCCAAGCAATGCAGCAAGTTGAAAGTTTGGGCTCGAAAAAAGCAAAGTAAAGTGTTACAACTGTAACCAAATGGGTTACTTTGCAAGGGAGTGTAAGGCACCTAGAACAAATAGAGGCCAAACACAAACCAGGCCAAACTACACTGAGAGAGCCACCCAAAATGAGAAGCCAAAGCAGCAAGTTGCAGTTGCTGTTGAAGAAAGAGGCTTTGACTAGAGCTTTCAGGTGGAAGATGCATCTCTAAACCATGCACTTATGGGAGATCATGATGAAGCCAAGGTAATGGAACATCTCTTTACACCTCATTGTATTGCTAAAGTTAATAGATACAGGTCCTACAACTTAGAGATGAGATCTGATATTGAGTGTTTAAACATCTTTAAATCTGAAATTCAAAAGAGCTGAGAATGATTATAAACTAAAGATAAAGGACTTAGAGAAAACCATTTCAACTATTAAACATGAACACGCCAACTACAGGACTCAGATCAAAGATCTCATAACTAAGTTGACTGAATGCTAGGCTGTGCTTGTGATCTGCAAAGCTAGGGGCATAAAATGTGTTCTTGAAGAAGATACCTTCAAGAACATTATATCGTTATCCTTGCATGCAAAAGTTTTTTATCAGAATAAGTAGGGTTTGGGATCTAATAAGATAGCTCCTCCACACACAATCTTGTTTGTAAGATCTCTTAGTTGTGGAACTTGTGAAGATGAGCTTTCTTTGATAGACCTCATGAGTGAAGAGGATGAAAAGGAAATAGTGAAGGATGCCTTTGAGAGGAGTGAAGAAGAGTATTCTAAGAATGGTCACTATTTCTTTGAGGAGAATAAAAGAGTTGGGATGACCAAGTCAAGAAGGAAGAACTTGATCAAGAAGGCCAAGAGGAAGTACAAGAAGGCTTAAGAGATCAAGGACACTTTCAACTCTATGCAAAAACAACTCTTTATCTCTACAGGATTTGAGGTTGTCAAGGCTAAGTACATAAACTTGAACTCTAGTACCAGGAATTCTAGTTCATGTACAAATCATCCCAACATCAAGATGAAGGCTGATCAGTTGTGTACCACTACTACACAACCCGAACCATCCAGTTCTAAAGGTATTTCTCTCCCTAAAAGAATTGCCACAACATCTGCAAAGATGAGATAGAGAAGGCAAGTGATCAAGTTCAGCCTTGCTCACAGAAGAAGACTCTTAGGAAGAAGAAAATGAACTATGTCATGTGTGGAAGTATTTCTCATCTTGCTAAGGATTGCCTCTACAATCCAAAGAGTATTGTTCACATGACCAAGAAAGAAACTTCTAATAGTTTGAAGAAGTAGCAAGCTTCGGAAGGAAAATCTTTTCTTTTCGGAAGCTCCAAAATAAAGAAGGAGACAAGTGAAAATTTCCTTCAGAAGAAAATTTGGTCTCGAAAGGAAGGAATGCTTCCGAAGTACTAAAGCCTGTTACAATGTTAGCAAGATCTTCAGAAGGTGAAGTCATCAAATCTTCTGAAGTCATCAAAACTTCCAAAGTGTTAAAGGTCAAGTCTAAGCTTCCAAAGGTGGTGTGGAAGACCAAGAAAGACTAAGTTGTTGAAAGTTCTTCATTAACATCAGCAAATGATCCTTAAAACATGACAATGTGATTAATTACTATTGCATTGTCTTCAACTTCTTTTGATGAGCCTAAGACCAATAAGGCTTGGGTTTCCAAATGTAACTAACCATCTCTTTTGTGCAGGAACAACTCAAGACAAACATGAATGTATGGATCATTGATAGTGGCTATTCCAAGCACATGACAGGCAATGGGTCACTACTCCTAAATTTTGAATAGATTGACGGAGGACTAGTTGCTTTTGGAGGAGATGCTGGAGGTTACATAACTGGAAGGGGCAGGGTCACAAATGACAAGATCAATATTGAAAAGGTAAACTTTGTTAAGGAGCTTCTCTAAGAAGAAATATTTGAATATCAATCTGGATACAATCTTTTGAGTGTATCTCAATTTTGTGATCATAGTCATAACAGGCTCTTTTTTGAGTATGAGTGCATTGTTCTTAGGCCCAGGGTGGTCATTCCTCATGAGCATATCCTGCTTTGATCTCCTAGGAAAGGGATCATGTACAAGATGGACTTGAAAGAAACATTTCCCTCAGGAGAAGTTTCATGCTTTCTATCTAAAGCCAGTAGTGATGAGTCTTTCCTATGGCATAAAAGAATGTGCCATGTAAACTTTAAAAACATTTATAAATTAATTAAGAATGATTTGGTATCTGGAATGCCAAATAAAGATTATGCAAGTGATAATCATTATGGTGTATGCCTTAAAGGGAAGCAACACAAGGTATTTTACAAGCCAAAGGAAAGAAAATTCATCATTACTCCCCTACACTTATTACATATGGATATCTTTATACCCACCAGTGTAATGAGTCTAGGAAAGACCTCTTATTGTTTAGTGATCACAGATAACTTTACAAGATTCACTTGGGTCTTCTTTCTTAGAACTAAGAATGATACCTCTAAGATTCTAAAGATATTAATCTTAAAGATTAAGAATCAATGAGATCACAAGGTCAAAACCATAAGATATGAACTAGGAACTGAATTTAAGAACCAAATCTTTGATACATTTTGTTATGAAAAAGATATTACAAGACAACATAGTGCTCCCAGGGTTCCTCAGCAAAATAGTGTTGCTGAGAGGAGAAACATGACACTAGTTGAAGCTGCAAGAACTATGTTGTCTGACTCTAAATTGCCCATCACCTTCTAAGAAGAAGTAGTGAACACTGCTTGCTATATGCAAAATAGAGTTTTAGTAGTTAAGACACATGGTAAGACTACTTATGAACTTTGGCACAAGAGGAAACCTTTCATTGGTTTTCTCAGGTCATTTGGATGTCCTTGCATCATCTTGAACACCAAAGATTAAATTCGCCAAGTTTGATGAGAAATTAAATGATAGACACTTTATTGGATACCATTCCCAAGCCAAGGATTATAGAGTATACAATCTTAGTACTAGAGTAGTTGAGGAGTCAGCCAATGTGACTTTCAATGAGCACACTCCAGGTGTGAAAGATTCTGGTCCTGATCGGCTATTTGATCCTGATTTAGTTACAAACTATTTTAACAAATATTGTGAGAATGTTTCAAGGTCTACATATATACTATCAACAGGTGATCCTAACCCAAGATTTGAGCTAAGAAGACCATCAAGTTACACTACTTCAGCTCCAGTTGTAACTAACCCTGCAAATGGAGTACCTATCAGCACAACAATGACAAATCCAACTGATACATGTGAGGTGCCTTCAAATTCTAGCTCATAGGCATAAAACTTAAATGAAGGAGCTTTAAATGTAAGAGATCATGGTGGTGGTGAAAGTGATCAAGAATTTCTTGATGCCGAAAACTACTCCATTGAAGACAACATCAATGATATCACACACTCATTGGATCAAGTTTTTCTTGATAAGTGTGCTGATGTGGTGGGTGAATCAAAAATACCAAATCTGAATTTCTCTAATTTTGATTTCCCCAAACAACTTGCTATAATCCCTCAACTATAGATTCACAAGTCTCACCCCACCATAAACATCATTGGAGATGTTTGTCTCCACTCTTGTTTATTATCCTAGATAGAGCCAAAGAAAGTTAATGAGGCTTTAAAAGATGGAAGTTAGGTTGAAGCTATACAAATGGAGCTGCTTCAATTGAAAAGACAAAAGGTTTGGAACTTATGTCCTCTCCCTCAAGGGATGACTACCATAGGAACCAAATGGGTATTTAGGAATAAGAAAGTCAATAGAGGACTTGTCATCAAGAATAAGGAAAGACTAGTTGTTCAAGGATACACACAAGAAGAAGGAATTGACTACACAGATGTCTTTGCTCCCGTAGCAAGACCTGAAGCTATCAGAATATTCTTAGCTTTTTGTTGCATCCAAGGATTTCAAGGTCTACCAGCTTGATGTCAAGTGTGCTTTTCTCTATGGGGTGATTGATGAAGAGGTGTATGTCAAACAACAACCTGGCTTTACAGACTCTTATTATCCTAATTATGTTTGCAGCCTTGATAAAACTCTATATGTGCTTCACCAATCTCCAAGGAAGTGGTATGAGACTCTATCTTAGTATCTCTGTCAATATGGCTACGAAAGGGGTACTATGGGTCAACTAATCCAAAGCTCTGCAAAGACTTTAAGAAGCTGATGAAGAATAGATTGAAATAAGTGCCATGGGGGAACTCAATTTTTTTCTATGAATTCAAGTGAAGCAATTTGATAGTGTCATCTTCATATGTCGGTCAAAGTATGTACAAGACATACTTACAAGAGTCAACATGACTCATTGTAAGGTTGCTATGACACTTATAGCAAGAAATCATTCCCTTGGACCTGATTTTGAGGGGAAATGTGTTGATGAACATCGTTATCGGGCTATGATCGGGTCTCTTATGTACCTCAGTGCTAGAAAGTCTAATATCATGTTTGCCACATGTATTTGTGCAAGATATCAAGTCAACCCCAAGACACCACACTTAGAAACTGTCAAAAGGATTCTAAGATATCTCAAAGGTGCTCCAACACTTGGCCTTTGGTATCTAAAGAATTCTAGTTTCAATTTGTATGTATATACAGATAGTGACTATGGTGGCTGCAATATGACTGCAAAGTCTACATCAGGGGGATGTCAATTCCTTGGTGGAAAGATAGTCTCTTGGCAATGCAAGAACAATCCTGTGTGTCTGCATCAACTGCTGAAGTTGAATACATTGCTGCTGCAAGCTGCTATGGTCAAGTGCTTTGGATTCAGAATCAGATGTTGGACTATGGATTCAACTTCAAGGAGACTCCTATTGTAAGGCCCTGATCCCAGGACGCTCATAGTTGGACAATCATCACACATAAAACATAAAATGTACATTTACATCTTTGAAAAATATCGTAGTGGAATAATTTAAATCCATTTAATATAATAATGATTGCTTTTGCAAAATAATACAACATTCATTACAAAATATCGTTTTTTCGCATTATAATGCAAAAACATTATTGCAACATAAAATGGATGCCATCCAAAATGAGCCAAGTAGCCGCCCGTGCCATTCTTAGCAACCATTATCCGCAAACTGGAAAATGCATAAAAAGTTAACGTTGCTGAGTGAGTTTTGATTTTATAAAACTTTATATTACCTTTCATTCATTAATACATTTTCTTTACTATCACACGTGATCACACATCATACGTACATCAAGGTAATTGTTAGTATCTTCATCATCGTTCGTTTCGTACATTTCGCACATTTCGCACTTTTCGCACATTTCATACTTATCGCACTTTTCGTACATTATTATCTTTTCACTTCTATCTAGGTCCTGTCATATGCTTAACCCCCCTCTTAAGCACAAATCCATATCATCTAGGGTTAAGCGACAAGGACCCCATATCACACATATCACACGTATGGAGTAGTCATATAGACTAACTCCCCATGTGTGTGAACCATTAAGTATTAGCCAAGATCGCACGCTGTAAACACATAGTTGAGCTAACAACTCTCAATGAGTTGTGAACCTCCTTTCTTTTGCTTGCAAGACTTTCATTCATTCATTCATTATGTTCCACTTTCATTATTTTAAATCTTTCACTTCACTAAGATAATACTTTACTTTCATTATCATAATCACACCACGTAAAGTCACATCTTAATACGTAGTAAGGAACATAAGAAAACACATGATACATAAGCATAAATCACGACACATCATCATATATAACATATACCATCACACATCATCATAAATATCATGCATCATACATTCACATACATATACATATGCACCACAAGCATAAGTCATCATAAAACATAACTAATCCTCCGCGGGACAACGGGGGTTCAGGGGCGACAATCCCTGACAACTAGATCCTAGGGGTAGCAGCCCCTAGTGGGGTCCAAGGGACAACACCCCTGGCTAGGGTTGTGCTGCCATGTCAGCGTGATAAATTTTTATATTTACATATTTGTATAGCACATTTCCTTATAGAAAAATCGATCTTCCTGTTAAAACCTTTTAAAATCTTGGTCATTTAAAACGTATTTTTAGTATGCATTTTCAACCCCAAACTAGTTTAAAACCTTTAAAATAGGGGATCTAGAACTCACCTGGACTCGATGAGTAGCTTCTCAATCAAGCTTTCAAAACAAGGGTCGCACTACACAGCCTGTAGATAAGTTAACACTCAAAGGAGTTAATTTATGCCTAATTTCGCTGCTAATTTCGCTTCCAGATCAGCAGTTTCGCAGCTAGTTTCGCTGGAATCTTTGCTGGCAATTTCGCTGGCATCTTCGCTGCCAGTTTTGCCCAACATTCGTTTGATAACCATGTCTGCAAAACTATAGTTTCACAGGAAGGCTTCATAGTTTCGCGGTATGACTACACAATTTCGCTGGATGAACCCTTAATTTCGCAGAACGGGTTGAAAATTACGAACCAACCCATTTTGACCCAAAACTTCAATCTTTTACATCCAAAACCTTGATTTATCACCTAATAAGCTATATCTAAGCTTCTTACATGTTTTCTTAAACAAAAAACGTGAGTTTTGGGCGAATCTTTGCCACTTTCAAAAACCCCAAGCCCTAGAATCCGGGTTTAAAGTAATGATTAAATGATGTTTCTCACCTTGATTCTTGGTGTTTTTTGTTGTTTGGATGCCCATGAACACGGATCTTTAATCCCTTGATCAACCGAGCCTTGAATCTTCAATTCTCTCCACTTTCTCTCTCTACACACTCTCTCTAGATTTAGGGTGTTGAGTTGCAAATGAGAGTTGCTCAAGCTGATCCGTTTATATATACTGTGCGTTCTCAGGACATTTAACTTGCCGGACACATAACCCAAAAAGTTAACTCGGTCTTTAACCCATATCCATCTTATTTATATTAAATAATCTCGTCTAAGCCCATTATTATTATTTGGGTCCCTTAGACTTTATTCGAGGTGTTACACCTATCCATATAGACAACAATAGTTCTATCTCTATCATAGAGAATCTAGTGCAACACTTAAGGACAAAACACATTAATATCAGGTATCATTTGATTACAGATAACTTTGAAAAGGGATTAATCAAACTAGTTAAAGTTAACACAAATGAACAATATGCTGATCTGTTCACCAAAACTTTTGATGAGAAGAGATTTAAGTATCTTGTATTAGTTATTAGGATGATTAAATTTGAGTAGCTTTCTAAAAAATAAATCATATTATTTCTAAAATCTATCTGTCCTAAGTTGATTTTATCACCTTCATAAGCCCTTGTTTACTCAAGAAAAAATATATTTTTAAAAGGCTTTCCTTAGATTTTCTGGAATTTTTGATCTTTTTATCATTCGGAAGATATGTATTTACATTTGGAAAAAACTTATATCTTAGAAAACAAATAACTACTTTAGTAGACTTACCTTCGAAGGAAATTTTAAATATCTTTCAAAGCTTGAAATTTTACTTGAGTACTTGTATGTTTTTGAAAAACATATTTCTTCCGAAAGCAATTTAGTATCGTAAGTTTTATTCTTCTAAGAATAAAATTCTATGTGTAAAATCTCTTCCAAAGCAAAATTTTCTAAACTCTTTGGAATATCTTCCAAAGTCATTTTGGCTTCGAAAGCTTTTCATCAAAAACTTCCAAAGAAAAATTACCTTCAGAAGATTTTAGGCTTCCAAGAAAACTAACTTTATTGGCACTTTTTTAGAGGTGGAATGGATATTCAGATTTCAAAGTTTATCCTCTTTTATTAACTTTGTCTCAGATATGTTTCATATATATACCTAACGGTTCCCCCCTCTTTTACTCTCTTCTTCATCTGAACTATTCCCAAACCCAAATTCACCCACAAATCGCCTTTGTTCTTATTTTCCTTCACCTTTAAGCTTTCTAAATGGAAAACCTCAACCACAGAAATAACCTAGATTTTTCCATGCAACTCCACAGGCAACACAGTCAAGTTGCTCCGTTGGACTCTTAGAAAGATCCAAGTTTCTCAGAGGTCTGCTGTTTTCTTTCTTTAACAAATTATCTCACCTCCCTTACCATTGATCCTCCTCTATATAAGAATCAGTTGTTAGAATTCTGGAAGACCTGCCAAGAGGTCATATGGATGGGGAGAAGACATTGTCTGCCACAATGCAGGGAAGGACAATCTTCATCACTCCATCCATCATCAACACTCATCTTCAGCTGGATGATGAAGAAGGTGAGTTTTCCTTTCAAAAGGAAGTTGTAAATCATTCCTTTGAGAAGATAGGATATGAGAGAGATTTTTTTGTAACTCACTAGGCAAGTCCAACCTATAGGAGCAAACCACTCCCATCTCATCAAGAATTAGTGCCGAGGTTCCTCATGCTCAACCTGATGATCTTATTAGCCCATCAGCCTTAAGCCTTCACTCTGAGTCTCAACACTCAAGTGAACAACCTTGAGGGGAAAGTTACCATCCTCAGCCTCTAGATCTAAAACAATCCATTCTTAACCTAGAATGTTATGATGATGAAGCATGGGATTCAGTAAGTACCATGAGCCTCTCTACTCCTCCCTTACTTAAAGAGAGATGAGTGCTCCCTCCTCTCCTATATCTAGCCCACATCATTCACCTATCACTGAGGTGGATCTCCCTGAACCTATTAAGGAGGTACATATGGAAGAGGCTCTCACTTTTGAAAGTGATTACATCTTTAAGACCTTAACCATGGCAACTCAGCCTATTGACACTTCAATTGAAGTTGTCAGTGAGCAAGGGAAATCTAGCAACCAAGAACACTATGTTGGTGGTGAGAGAGAAGAATTTGGTCTAATTCTCTCATCCTCTAATGATTCTTCTGATGAAGATGAGGGGAACATGAGACTAAAGGTGCAAAAACTGTCATAAACATGCTACTATTTGGTCTCTAAGGTTAGTCACCTTGAATCTCAAGTGACTACCTTACAAAACAGGGTCAATTATCAACAAATTGGGATTCTTATCTTAAGGAAAAACTAGTTGGGAGACCTTTAAGAGGAGCTCATCTAGGAATACAAGAACCTGTGGATGTAATTGACATAACACCTAGCTCACCTGTGCAAGTGGGTGATGCTACCAAAAAGGGGGAGAAAGTCATAGCAATCACAAAACCTAGGAGTTCTTCACACAGTATGGACATTGAGGATTCACCATCCTCACTTGTAGGTGTCCATGCTCAGCAACCTTCTCAAGTTCACATTGATATGGACTCACTCATTCAGAGTCTACTTGAGGAGGGAATTCTAAGGGATATGTAAAATCCACCCCAAGGAGCTTCTAATTACATTATTGGGTGGAGGTATGATGCTGATAGAAGAGCCCTCATACTTCAAAGAGTTCAAGGACAACAAGAAGTCTTCAATTTTCAAACCTTGAATTACTATGAATGTGTTGACCTAGTCAACATGTCACTTGCCAATCCAAGCCAATCTAGGCAAGCTGACAAGATGGCCCAAAGGATTCAAGATTGGATTGCTGAAGTTTTTAAAGTAAGAAGACAAATGCAAGAAGGCAATGTCATTGGTCAACTGTATGTTAAGGTGGACCCTAAGATTAGCTTCGAATGGAAAACCTTGACCGAAAGCCCAGTGACAGAACCTGTAAGCTTTGTCTCATAACCATCAACTTCAACAATCCATCCCCTTAGTGAAACACCTACCGGTGAAGGTGTATCACAGCCTCTCTTTGGTCAGAGTCTGGATGCTACTCCAAGCAATGAAGGCCAAAGCTCTTTCCACCCTGAGTCACAAAGGTGTGTGGGTGATAAATGGTAAAGGGAAATGATTGCTGAGGAGATTGAGGAGGAGGAGAGAGAGAGAGAGAGAGAGAGAGGAAGAAGTTCATAGAGCAAACACTCAAGATGATAGAGCAAACAGGGCTGCCCATAGAGCAAACACTCAAGATGATAAGTTAAGGGTAGTCAAGATTACTTACCTGCTGACCAGGAACTATGATATAGATAAAATCATTTCTCTCCATTTAGAAAAACTAAATGAACTGGCAGACATATAAATGTCTAAAGAGAGGAAGGAAGTAGAGGATGCAAGGATGCTCCTCCAAATCAAAGAAGAAAGAAGACATAGAATACTATACAAACATGTTCCTATCCTCTTTCCAGTTCAAGAAAGTCCTATGCAAGAGACTATGGCAACTCCACAACCTCAGGTAGATAAAGAAGCTGACATGCAAAATATGATCAACTACCTGACTGCCACAGGACTCTACCAGGCAGCTGCACTTCTTCCCCTGTCCTTTGAGTATATTGAATTTGATTATCTAAAAAAACTTAAACTTCAAGTACTCAAAGAACAAAAGGCTACACATAGAAAGATGAGGGAAGAAGCAGCCAAGTCAAGAACCATCATCTAAAAGAGTCAAAAGAAGTCTGCTGACAGGCAGAGGATGATGAGCTTCTTGAAGCTATATGGATTCTCTAGAAGGAGACTTGGCCTAATGTCTTTATCCACCATGGATAAGCACATAAGGGTGATCAAACAGAAGATCAAGAGAGGATAGCTCATTGACTTACACTCCCCACCAAGTCAAGTCCCTCCTGAAGTGGAGGTGAAGGTTGAACAATTTGAGACAACCTAACCTGGACATCTTACTAAACCTCAACAAGCTTCATCTTCTGATTCACAGCAGGGTCAAGCTCCCTTTCCTTATGAACCTGTGAGGGAGGTAGACCCAACTGAGAAAGACAAGACTGAACAATAGGGAAAAGGATGGCCTCTAGAACCAAGTCAAAGAAGAAGTTAGAGTCATCAACCTCCAAGCCTCAAGATGAATCAGATCATCCTAAGAAAGTGCATGAAGAGACAACTCAATCAACTCCAAATCAAGCAACACCTCTTGCATCAGGAAGACCCATCTTATCCTGGACTTTCACTACTAATCCAAAAAGATGGAATGTAATCATAGATCAAGGTGGTGAAGATGTCTACATATGGCAGGACATGTTCAACCTACCTCTACATGATCTCTTTAAGATGAGAAGACACTTTGAAAGTCTGAGGAGGTGTTTGTTTTTTGAAAAAACCTCTTCCCCACCTCTTCATCTGCACGCACGCAAACGCGGGAAGATGTTTTTACTTTGCAGAGTGTTTGTTTTCTAGAAGACGTTTTATTAAAAGACGTCTTCCTGACGTCTGCATGGAGAAGATGTGGAACAAGCTCTTCTGATCTCTTCACAACCTCTTCTAACCCTTTTCTTATTTCATTTGAAACCTAACATATCTGAACACCACCTCCCCACTCTACACCACCACCCTCACTCCACACCACCGCCCCCGTCACCGTCGTCTTCCACTGCCGCCGCAGCCCCTTCGACCGACCGCCACCGTCGTCTCCTACCGCCACCTCCCCACTCTACACCACCGACCCTCGCAACCCTTTCGACCCCACCCCCTTCGGCCCCCCTTTAACCGGCCAAGAAGTAGCCCCTTCGAGCCCCCTTCGAGCCACCTTTGACCGCCCAAGTAGCAGCCCCTTCGACCCCCCTTCGACCCCCTTTCGAGCCACCCTTGCAACAACCCCTTCGACCCCCTCGCAGGTTAGTTTTTTTATTTAGTTTAATTTATAATTTATTTGTTGTTTGTGTAAGATGATATGTGATTTGCGTAGGTAGATTTTTCATTTTAGTTTGTATGTTAGTGATTTTGTTTGTTTGTATGATTAGTTTGTATATGGTTTGTATGAGGAATGAATTGGTTTGTATGGTTGGTATAGTTTGTATGAGGAATGAATTGGCTTGTGTGGTTGGTGATTTGTGATTTGGTATAGTTTGTATGATTATTTTGTATGAGGAATGAATTGGTTTGTGTGGTTGGTGATTTGGTATAGTTTGTATGATTAGTTTGTATGATGAATGAATTGGTTTGTGTGGTTGGTGTTTTGGTATAGTTTGTATGATTACTTTATATGATGAATGAATTGGTTTGTGTGGTTGGTGTTTTGGTTTATATTTGGTTTAGTATTTGGTTTGTTTATGGTTAGTGTGGTTGGTGTTTTGGTATAGTTTGTATGATTAGTTTATATGATGAATGAATTGGTTTGTGTGGTTGGTGTTTTGGTTTAAATTTGGTTTAGTATTTGGTTTTTTAAGGTTAGTGATTGTTTTTTTATTGTTTAATAGAAATGGGCGAGAAACATCAATGGTCAAGTGATCAAATTCAATGTTTATTAAAAACTTGCGTTGAAGAAATAAATAAGGTGGGTAAGAAAGGTTTGAGTATGCAAAAAGAATCTTGGAATAGATTAGGAAAAGTTCTTAAAGAAAAATTTGGCCATGAATTGAATAAAAAACAAATGAAGAACACCTATGACAATCCGAAAGCCAAGTACGTCGAATTTGTGTATTTGAAAAATAAAACGAGCAATATATATCATCCTCAAACAAATAATTTTTCCCTAACAAACGAGGAGTGAGAATAATTTAAGAAGGTATGTTCATATATATATATAAATATATAAATATATAAATATATATATATATATATATAAATATATATA
>BJCM01267193.1:0-10889 GCA_018326385.1 Flaveria bidentis | reverse complement strand
TTTGAGATGGGCTTGTGTTGGGGAATTCTCAAACCCTTCTGATTGAAGTAACAATCAGATGTATTGTGATTGTTCATGTCACAGACAGAACAATACTTTTTGAATTAGCAGTTTTTCGTAGAGTGATTGTTCATGTCACAAATAGAGCAATATTGATTAAAAAAGCATCCATCTGTCTTGTTATTGAACATTTCACAAATGTCACACTACATTTGTTTGTTTCTTGAATCAGATTTTGCCTTGTGTGACTTAGCTGATATTTTCTTTTGCTGAGTCACTTTCTTTTCTTTAGGGGATGAATAAGAATCAGCCCTTTTTGTAGTTTGCTTCACAACACTACCTTTGTTTGATTTTCTGGGCTATTTCTATTTCTTCAACCATTTCTCACCTCTTTCTCAAACTGGTCAACATGTTCCTTGTTGCAGATATCAAACCCAACTCCCTGCTTTAATCTTGAAGACTAAGGGTCTGATAATGTTTTATGTGTTAAACTCAGTGATCCTGTTTGTTTCTTTTCCAGTGAAACCTTTTCTGATTTGCTTAATTTTTTGGAGATATGATCTCATTATCAGAACTGCTATCAGCAGTGAGTTTCACTGACTTCACATATTTTTTTTACCTTGTAAAACAGAGGGTATGAATTTTATAAAAGGGACAATTGCTTTTACAGGGCTTGAGGGTTTCATGACACTCACTGTCTTGTCTGAACACTCTTTGATTTAGATTGGGTGACCTAACTTGATTTTATCCTCATTTGTTTTAATATAAACCAGGTTTGTTTTGTGGATTGGTCACTTGTTTTACTATAGATTTAGGTTCCATAGTTTTAGTTTCAATTTCTTCAGTGAGTGAGACAGATTCAGGCATGACAGTGTAGTTGTCATTGTATGGTGGAGGACATGAATTATACCCAATCCCCGACATGTCCATTGGATCCTTTTGAAAATCAAGCATCTCTTTCAGCTTGACTTAAGACATTTGAAACTTTTCAAGTTTCACTTCAGTCATTGAGTGTTAAGCCTTAGATTGAGCTAACTTTTCAGTAAGTAGCTCATTCTCAGCTGCAAAAGTGTACTTCTCACCATGCAGTTTTTCTATGTCAGAGATAAGAGATTTGATTTTGATTTCAAAGCCTTTTATTTCTCTCTTCATCATCTCTGACTTTACCTTTTCTTCTTTAATTTTATCTGCTAGTTTATGGTTATGCTCCCTATAACCTTACAATTCATTATTGCATTTTTCACTACAAAGGTTAGATTTTACCTCAGTAGGCATTGGAGATGGACCATCATTGATGTTAGCCATAAGAGCATGATTTTGAAATTTAGGCTTGACTTCCTCTGCATACACACTCCAGTCACATACCCCATCTTGCTTTATCACTAGAGCACTGGCAGAAGACTGACTGCTTCCATGAGCTTGATTTGTCAGTTGGGGTGGATTTTGATATGATTGGTGTTGATAAGAATGATGATACTGCTGTTATTGGTTGTTAGAGTGAAAGCTTGAGTTAGGCTGTGAGGATGACTAGCCTTGAGAGTTCCTTTGATAGTTGTTTCTCTTGGGGGCATTGCATTCTCTGGAGAAATGGCCAGCCATGCCATAGTTGAAGCATTTCACCTTGGATTTATCATATCCAAGTTTTGTATTTTCATTTAGGCTCAACTTTCTGCCTTTTCTAAAGAATTTCTTGGCCCTCATGGCAATCATGGCCATTTGCCATTGTAGATCCATTTCTTCCACATCATGAGGATCCATTTCCTCCAGATCTTCCTGAATTAGATGAGAAGAAGTGAGTCTTCCTCCTAAGTATGCTTCAAAGCTTGCAACAAAGGCATTGTAAGTTGCCTTTTGTTCTTCTGATCTTGTGTCTTCAAGAGTGGTTTGAGGAGCAACAATGACTCTGGATGTTTGAGATGATGTTGATGGATGATTGATTGGTGGAGATGCAATGAACCCAATGTTGTTCACTTGATCTCTTGATGAGATAAAATCATCATCCTCAGTGATGAAGGCATTTTCCATAGAATGAGATTCTGATGGAAATTTGTAAGCCTCAATCACTCTTGGTCCACCAAGATTTCTGCTTCTTTCATCAAGTTCTAATGCTTCTATTTTGGCTATCATGATATCCAAAGTAGTACTCTCAAGATCAAGAGTATTTTTCAGCATTGTTACATTCTATTTCCAGCTTTTAGGGAGGCTGTGAAGCATTTTCTTATTTAATTATTTAATCTTGTAAGTGACTCCCATGATTTCCAAGTCATTTACTAACTGTACAAATCTGTGCAGTTGTTTGGATATGGAATCTCTTTTGGTGTGGTGGAATGTTTCATACTGATTAACAAGCTTATCCTTGTTGATTTCTTCTACCTCACTACTTCCTTCACACATAATTTTCAGTGCATCCCAAACAGCTTTTGCAGTACCATACTTCTCCAATCTTTTCAGCACATCCATCTTGAGAGCTTGAGTTAGAATGGAGTAAGCTTTGAGATCAATCTTGATTTTCTTATAGTCTTCATCATCAAGAGTTAGATCTTTAATGGGCATTCTTGCAGTTTTGTAAATTGCAGCTTGATCTGCAGACAGAGTGACAAGGATGTGTGGCTCCTTGCATATTGATATCTAGAAATTAGGATCTACACCTGTGATGTAATTCCTAAACTTGATTTTCCACTATTTAAACACAGGTTTGTGTTTAAGCATAGGAGGTTTAGGTGTATGACCAAGTTCTGAGTAACTATTAGAATCCATTTTAACAATGTGTTTAACTTGTATAAATATAGATTTAGATAATTTTATGATTGATTAGTCCAACTTGTCCAAATAGTTCAAACTGATTTCATAAAGAGATATGTGATTGTAGTGAGTTTCTTGCTGTTGGGAATATTTTTGGTGAGAATGTGTTGACAGGAGTATTTTCTACTGTTTACTAAGTAGAGATGAAGATATACTCTACTAGCAACTCGATTACCAGATCAATCAAATTCTATTCAGTTCTTGCGCATATCTGAAAAAGAACCGAGAGCCAAAGCTTTGATACCAATTGACTGGGTAAGTAAGATTGAGATTCTTACTGTGAATCGAATATGGTAATCAAGTCAATGATTGAATGGCGGAAACAAACAATCAAAGAACATTCAATGCAAGAATTATACTCATAAATGCTTTTGTATTATATATATATGAAAGTTGATTGATTACAGAGAATAAATGACAACAAAAATTCTCTATGTCTATCAGCCGTCACCTCAAGTACGAGGATATCTATTCTATTATAGGCAGACAAGATCTCTTTTACAAAATGACTAAACTACCCCTGACCTATTACATCAGAACTAGTCTAAGTCTTGATCTATATCTTTGCTTGTTCATCTGCATTGGCAAATGCGGATGAGTTAACTTGATCAACATTTCTTCACTTGATCATCCGCATTAGTATGTTGGTCATTCGTATTGGTTAATGCGGATGAACAAATACTTATGCGCATTTGTTCGGTCATCCACATTTGTCAAATGCGGATGAGCAAAGTCTTGTCCGTATTAATACTATGGTTTTCCGCATTTGTCAATGCGGAAGAACAAATACTTGTCCGTATTTGTTTATGTCTTCCGCATTGACAAATGCGGAAGACAATACTTGTCTTTTTCTTTAGCAGGATCTTCATCCGCATTTCTTCTTGGACTTATGGGATTCCATCAAAGCAATCATCAAATCACCCATTGAATTGGCATGTATGATCCTTTCAGGGTGCAACAAATGCGGATGGTTTTTACACATCCGTATTTGTTTACTGTTATAAATGCAGAAGAATTTTTTCTTGTGATTTTAGGCATCTGCATTTACACACTGTAGCAAATGCGGAAGTTTTGTTACTTCAGTTTTCTTTTATCCGCATTTGTGCACTGTGGTAAATGCGGAAGAATGAAGTTCATCAACATTTGTTCACTATAACAAATGCGGTTGACAAAACTTGCTCAACATTGCTCAATGTAGCAAATGCGGCTGATCAAACTATCAACATTTGCCCATTGTAGCAAATGCGGTTGATCAAACTTTGTTAGCATTTGCTCACTATAGCAAATGCGGTTGACAAAATTTGTTCAACATTGCTCACTGTAGCAAATGCGATAGAATAAAATGCACATTTACTTGATCATGTATACTTTTAACACACTAATGCGGTAGAGTATAATCTTTTTCCGCTTTAGTTTGATTGAATTTGATTGAAAGCTGTCTTTGATTGAATTTGTGTCTTATGAAGTTGTTGACTGTTAATTTTGTCAATTCTTGCTTAGATTGGCTTGTATGTCAGAAGTGATACAAGTTTCCCATTGTTTGACTGATCTTGGACTTTTCATGCTTCCAAGAATCTGCATAGGCTGAGATACTATGGTATAACTTCTGCACCAACACATGCATTTTTTATTTTTTTATTTCTTAAGAAAGTAATTTAAGCTATTAAGAATCTATATAGATTTGATCAAATACATTTCAAATTACTCCCCCTAAAGTTTATATCCAAATCTGGATAGAAACTCTAAAGATTTTAAAAAAATGTTGAATATAATTTTGATTATTTATAATGAAGAGAAAGATATCTTTTGTTGGGATCATATCAATCTTACATTACACATGTGCATCCTTTATGACAAAATAGACATGTTTATGAACTTGATTATTGAAGGTATGTTTGTCCTCTTAAACTCTTACCAGGTTGATATTTTGATGCAAATGATATTTATCATGTTTTTGGTTGATTTAATTATTTAATATGTACCTCACATATAAGTATGGAATAATCAACCCTCCTTATACAATGCATGGTAGAACTTTTTCACAACTTTCCTTACCAGGTTACTTAAGTTATCAAAACTCATTTTCACTGATCCTCATTGGGATTCTTTTACTTTGATACTTTTCATGATGATCCACATTGGGATTCTTTTCACTTCACTTTGGAAGGTGATCCATGATAGGATTCTTTTGTTCATTCACTTGGAATGTATTGCTTTTGTAGATTCATCTAATTTGGATGTGTTCCTCATTGAGAATCTTTTGGATCAGTACATCTTCACTTTGTGCATGTTTCATCAGGTCTTTGCTCAGCAAAATAAAGATGAAACTGGATGTAGGTGACAGAGATTCATAAAGTATCATTACCTAGTGTATTCAGGTTACTACACACACATGCACTCAGATAAGCCAATACATACCTGTACTTTGTGATGAGTGTTTCACTATTGAATAAGATTTTAATTCATCACTGCATGTATCTTCTATTCCAAGTTGAGCCTACCAACATATCTGGTAAGTCATGACAGTCTTACAAATTTTAAAATTAAGCACGGTGAATGATATAACAACTGTAATTATATCATTTCATAATGATATTCTATTCTTCATAAAAATTTACATCTTTTTGTGGCTTTCTAGTATTTTTGAGTTGTTTTTGATGTTTTGATTGGTTTTACTCAAGGTTAATCATGCCAATTGATTGAACCAGGAATTCAAACCTACCAGGTTCAAATGCCTTAGTAAATAAATCAACCAATTGATTTTCAATGGGTACTTGAATTAATTTGATCAACCCTTTTTCAGAACAGTCTCTCAAAAAGTGATATCCTATTTCAATGTGTTTGGTTTTTGAGTGCTGAACTGGATTATTTGTTATGAAAACAGCTGCTATGTTATCAATGTGAATTGGTGTGTGCATTAAGTTAAAACCATAATCAAGCATCTGGTTTTAAATCCAGAGAACTTGAGAGCAACAAGCTGATGTTGCAATATACTCAGCTTCTATTGTTGACACAGATACATTTGTCTGCTTCTTGCATTGCCAAAAGACCAGTCTGGGACCAAGAAATTAACAACCGCCAGAGGTGGATTTCCTATTGAAGTTGCATCCTCCGTAATCACTGTTAGTGAAGGCATAGAGATTGAATTATCCTTCCTTTGGATACCATAATCCAAGAGTTGGTTTGCCCTTAAGATATCTGAATATCCTCTTGACAACATTCACATGAGTTTCCTTAGGATCAGCTTGATATTTGTCGTACATACAAACACCAAACATAATATCAGGCCTACTGGCTGTTAGATACATAAGTAAACCGATCATAGATCGATAGTGAGTCTGGTCCACTGATTTGCCTTCTGGATCATGTCCAATTTTCACTTTAGTATCCACAGGAGTTCTGATAGACTGACAATCAACAAAGTGGAATTTCTTCAACATAGTTTCCACGTATTTTGATTGATTGATAAAGATTCCATCTTCTGTTTTTTAGACTTGCACCCCTAAAAAGAAAGTGAGTTCCCCCATTGCACTCATTTGGAATTTTGAATGCATAAGGTCTTCAAACTCTTTACAGAGTTGCTTGTTTGTTGAGCCAAAGATGATATCATCCACATAAATCTAGACTAACAACATGTCTTTTCCTCTTCTTTTTCTGAAGAGAGTCTGATCAATCCTTCCTCTTTCATTTCCATTTTCAAGAAGAAAGGATGATAGAGTCTCATACCACTTCCTTGGAGCTTGGTGAAGACCATGCAGAGCTTTGTCAAGCTTGTAAACTCTGTGAGGGAAATCTGGATCTTCAAAACTAGGTGGTTGACTCACATAGACCTCCTCAGCAATCTTTCCATACAAGAAGGCACACTTCACATCAATTTGATAAACAGTAAATTTCATGGACGCAAAATATGCTAGAAAGATTCTAATTGCTTCTAATCTGGCAACAGTTGCAAACACTTCATCATAATCGATTCCTTCTTCTTGAGTGTATCCCTATGCCACTAATCTTGCTTTGTTTCAGATGAAGATCCCTCTTTCATCAATCTTGTTCCTGTACAACCATCTGGTACCGATATGGTATTGTCCTTTGGGAAGATCTACGAGTTGCCATACTTCTTGCTTCTTCAATTGGAGAATCTCTTCCTGCATGGCTTCATCTAGCTATTGTCTTGTATAGCCTCTTTGATGTTCTTGGGTACTGTTTGACATAGAAAGCATGAGAACAAACAGATGTTTGCAATACTGGGCTTGCTTCTTGTCACCCTCTCATGAAGTTCACCAATAATGGTTTCTACTGGATGATTCTTGTGTATTCTAGTGGTTGGAATGGAGTCACCAGCAATGGTTACATCAAGATTGGATACATTCAGTTCATTATGGTCAGAAGCACTTTCATCTTGTACTGTCATGGAATTATGAAGATAGTCAGACTCCGTTTCAGTTCCTGCTTCAGCTTCAGTAGCACTGTGATTTCTTCTATCATTTGATGTTCTTTGTGTTTTAGCTGGAGGAGTAGCTTGTTTTTTTATTACTGATCTCAGTTGTCAGATCATTGGAGTGTGATGGTAACAGGCTTGGACCTCCTTCTGTTGAAACACTCTAGTTTTGTGATGGTTGTCTGATGGGATCAACTTGGAGAGGAACATTTTCATTCATGTATTCAGCAGATGTAGGAGGAATTAATGGAAAGTCATCTCTTCTTTCTACAGCTGAAGAAGTGTCACCTGAATGGAGATTTCCCGCATCAGACAAGTGAAATTGATCAAATATTTTGTAAATGAGTCAATATCAAACAACCAGCCGGGACCATTTGTAGATTTGGGAAACTGATGATCATGGATGAAGCTCACAAGACTCGATACTCTATTCATCCCGGTGCTACAAAGATGTACCAAGACAAGTGAAATTGAACATTTGTTGATTCATCAATAATGTTTAATCTAGGATTAATCACTCTGTAAGCCTTTGAAACAGAAGAATAACCTACAAAAAATCCTTCATCACACTTAGATAAAAACTTTCCCAAATAGTCTCGGGTGTTTAATATTGAGACAGGACTACCAAATGATTTAAGAAATCCAATGAATGGTTTTCTATGAAAGAGCAGTTCATATGGAGTCATATTGCTTTCTTTTACAATTAGAGTTTGATTTTTTACAAAGCACGATCTGTTAACAGCCTCTGCCCAGAAGGTAATTGGCAGCTTAGCATCGGCTAGCATTGTTCTTGCTGCTTCAATTAGTATTCTATTCCTCCTTTCAGCTACCCCATTTTGTTGAGGAGTTCTAGATGAACTAAATTAATGAGCAATGCCTTTGGTTGCACAAAAATAGCTCATGTATTCATTTTTAAATTCAGTTCCATTATCACTTCTGATTGTTTTGACCTTATGATCAAGGTGATTTTCTATTTTAGTGATAAAGTCTTTTATTATTTGGGATGCCTCATTTTTATGAAGTAAGAAGAAAACCCATGTAAATCGTGAAAAGTCATCAATGATCACCAAACATTACTGTTTCTTTCCAATGCTTATTACATGAGTTGGTCCAAACAGATCGATGTGAAGTAACTTCAATGGAGTATTGTTTGTGTTCACTAGCTTGGATTTATGAGAAGATTTATGTTGTTTTCCTTTGAGGCACGCTGAACAGTGATCAATAAAGTGAAATTCTTTTTGTGAAATACCAATGACATGGTTTTCTTTGATCAATCTGTTCATGTTTTTAAAGTTTGTGTGCCCCAAATGTCTATGCCAAAGCTGTGACTCATCAAATGATGCTTTTGACAAAAGACAAGTTTCTTCTATAGGTGTTGTAGAATTCAGGTTTAAAACATAAGTATTATTCTTCCTTGGGTCTTTAGGACAACCTATTCTTCTGAGATCTGAAATCTAGGTTTCGGAATGTAACAATGACTGTCGGTAAAGTGAGTTAAATATTTCTTGTCACAGATCTGAGACACGCTTAGCAGATTGAAGTTCAGTTGTTCACAGTAGTTCACTTTGTCAAAGCTCAGCATCCTATTTGTCACAGATCCTTCATCTATAATTCTACCACCATATGAATCTCCACCAAATGCCACCGTAGTTCCTTGTATATGTTTGAAGTCATGAAGGAGGGAACGATCTCCAGTCATGTGTCAGGAACATCCACTGTCCACGTACCATAAGCTATTGGACCTATGTGGATGAACCTACAAGCACAAAAGAACTAATTAGAATGTGGAAACCAAGCCATAATGGTCTTGGATTTCCCGTTCCTATCTATTATGGTGACTTCTTGATACCTTCCTCAAAATTTTGATCTATTTAGAGGTGACCTTGGAGATTGCTTATGATATTTTGTTGGAGTCTTCTCATCAACATCAACAGAAGAGTCAGATGAGTAGTGAAATCTTTGATCTCTATTCTTTTGAAGAAATATAAACTATTTTTGATTTTCAAGAATCATTTTGGCTTTTGAAAAGTCAGACTTTTGATTAATGTAATGGTTGTTTCTTTGACTTTTCCACATTTCTTTTGTTTTACTCTAGTCATTTAGTGATCTAGATGTCCTAGATTGATTGGTGTGCAAATGACTACTGACTTTTGTATTGCCTGATGATGTTATTGAGATGGGTTTGTTCTGAGAAATTCTCATTCCCTTCTGATTGAAGTAACAATTAGATGTATTGTGATTGTTCATATCACAGAATGAACAATATTTGTTAAAATAATAGTTTTTAGTTGAGTGGTTGTTCATGTCACAGATAGAGCAATATTGGTTGTAAAAGCACTCTTATGTTTTGTGATTGAACATATCAAAAATGTCACATTGCATTTGTTTTTTGCTTGAATCAGATTTTGATTTTTGGGACTCAGCTGATTTTTTCATTTGCTGCTGAGCCACTTTCTTTTGCTCAGGGGATGAATCAAAATCAGCCCTTTTGTTCGATTTTCTGGGCCACTTTTGTTTCTTCAACCCTTTCTTTACCTCTTTCTTAAATTAGTCAATGTGTTCCTTGTTGCATAAGTCAAAACCAACACCCTGTAGCTTTACACGTTGAAATCAGTGATCTCTTTTGTTTCTTTTTCAGTGAAACCTTGTCTGATTTTCTTGATTTGTTTAGAGATATAATCTCATTATCAGAAGTGCTTTAAGTAGTGGGTTTCACTGACTTCACAAACTTCTTTTTACCTCTTAAAACCAAAGGTATGAATTTTATAAATGGAACAATTGCCTTTACGGGGCTTCTGGGTTTGATGACACTCACTACCTTGTCTGAACACTTTTTGATTTTGATTGGGTGTCCTAATCTGATTTTATCCTCATTGGTTTCAATGTAAACATTTGGTTAGTTTTGAGGATTTGTGATCTGTTTTACTATAGATTTTGGTTCCATAGTTTTAGTTTTAATTCCTCATTGAGTGTGATAGATTTAGGCATGACAGTATAGTTGTCATTATATGGTAGAGGACATGAATTATACCCAATCTCAGACATGTCCTTGGTATCCTTTTGAGAATTAAGCATCTCTTGTAGCTTGACTGAAGACAGTTGAAACTTTTCAAGTTATACTTCAGTAAGTGTATTTTCAGCTTTAGATTAAGATAACTTTTCAGTCGGTAGCTCATTCTCAGCTACAAGAGTGTACTTTTCACCATGCAGTTTCTCAATGTCAAAGATGAGAGATTTTATTTTGATTTCAAATCATTTTATCTCCCTTTTCATAATCTCTGACTTCACTTTTTGCTCTTTAATTTTATATGCCAGTTTATGATTGTGTTCTCTATAACCTTGCACTTCAGTAATGCATTTATCACTAGATAGGTTAGATTTTACCTCAGATGGCATTGGAGATGGACCATCATTGATGTGAGCCATGAGTGCATGATTTTGAAATTGAGGTTATACTTCCTTAGCATACAGGCTCCAGTCACATACTCCATCTTGCTTTATCACAAGAGCATTTGCAGATGACTGACTGCTTCCATGAGCTTGGTTTGTTAGTTGAGGTGGATTTTGATATGATTGATGTTGTTGTGGATGATGATACTACTGCTGATGATTATTGGAGTGAAAGCTTGAGTTTGACTGTGAGGATGACTGG
>BJCM01267192.1:0-13168 GCA_018326385.1 Flaveria bidentis | reverse complement strand
GGGGCGGCGGTGGTCTGGCCAGGGGAGGTGGGGGAGGTGAGAAGAGGTTAGAAGATCTCAAAAAACATAGGTTCACATCTTCTCCATGCAGACCTCCTGCAGACGTTTTTTAATGAAACGTCTTACAAAAAACAAACACTCTACGCACTCAAAACCTCTTCCTGCGTCTGCGTGCACGCAGATGAAGAGGTGGGGAAGATGTTTTGGTAAAAAACAAACATCACCTTAGTATTGATAGCTAGCTCGTCGGCTCACTCCTTTGGTTTGATTAAATTAAAACCTAAATTATAATTTTACATTAATGTTAACCCAAATTTAAAACATATTGCCTATGAGTGTTTGGTATATGGAAATGCAATGTATCGTTTTGAGGGAATGAAAGAATTAGGCGTTTGGTTGGTCAAATGCAATTTAGTCTACCTATAATATTAGGTTTCTCATTCCCTCCATACACCCTAAAATAATTCATCCGCCCCTGTTTTTTTCATTCTATACTCTTTTCACGTTTCGTTCCCACCACCACCACCATCACCACCTACAACTACCACCCAACACCACCATCACCACCTACAACTACCACCCAACACCACCACCTACAACTACCACCCAACACCACCACCATCACTCACACCGCCACCACCACCACCAATGTAAAATATTATTAGTGTTTTTCTCCCTATCAAACATAAAGTAATGATTTATTGTATTTTTACAGTATAATCAAATATAATAATAAAATGATAATTTTATATTTCAATCTTTTGTAAATTTAATTTATCCATTCATTTTATTCCCTCATTGATTATATTACCCTATCTATACGATATTTTAATAGTTTTATAATGGGAAAATATAGAAGATTATAATAGCCTATGAGTTATATTTCTATTGGTTAGAATGTATTTGGTTTGATAAGTACATATTAATAAATTAAAAAATATTTTTATATGTTAATATATGTAAAAATAGAACATTTTTTATTTTTATTTTAAAATAAACTAGTTAGCTTCGCTAGCGTTGTTTTTAACGAACCGAATACAAGCTCATCTAGACGTTGGCTATGCTAGTTTATAGCTCTACGTCGAAGTGCATAGAATGTTTATAATGTGAAAATGGAAAATAGAAATGTAATTATAAATATTATTTAGTTAATGTCGAATAAAATGATAATAATGAGAAAGATGTTGTAAATTTATCTTCACACATTATTTATAAATTTGCATCAATTTTTTTAATTAAATACCTAAAATATTCTTTTGTAAGACAAAGTTTAAAAAGCTAGTCAGTTGTAATCAGTATTATATAGATCGTATTTTTAGTATGATCGAAGTAATACATAAATTTCCATGTATTTTTTTTACAAGGAAACTTTATAGGAAATAATAAAAAGATTATCTGCTAGCCAGAAATGAAGCTAGAGAATGACTACTACAAAGTGAAAACAATTGTATGCTCAAAAAATTAAAATTTACACCAATGAGACTACTCCAAGGATTTAAGATTGACTTCATTTTTTTACCCGTGTAAAAAAAAGGCGTTAATCTCCTCAAATGGTGCAATCTTGAAATAGAAACAACTTTGTTGGAGAATAAAAACTCGTTACGAGCTTTCCAGATACTTCTAACATGCCAAGATTATGAGTCATGACCTAGTGAATAATTCTTTTGGTAAGTTATTAAAGGATATACATTTTATGTATGTTCGTGAGATCTCTAACCGAGGAATCCTAAATAGGAGTAATGTTACACCAACTACTCATCATTTATCAAAATTCTATAGAATACTAACTCGAAGTGAAAATGTATTCAATAGATTCTATAACCTCGTCACATAGCGGGTACATCACTTCGATTCTCCTAATCATCAAGTCCTTCAATGTTCGAGACTCCGACCCGTCTTTACACTCCAACCAAAGCATTTACAAGAATTCATTTTATAAAGTTAATTAAAAAAACATTTATAAGGTAATTAGGTAAACGTTAACATAATAGCTGATAAAATATATATACATGATCTATGAGTACAATTATATTTTTTTACTCATAAAGCTAAAAGTTACTAATTTATTATTAAACACATTCTAAATGAGTTAATATTAATGAAAAAGATTAATCACGTCTCTTACAAGTAAATTAAATTCCTAATTCTAGAAGGGGAGTTAGAGCTAATAAAGTGGATTGAATACATCAAATAGTTAAGAAAAACAACACTTGACCAAACAAGACTACAACTTTTGCACAAACGTCACCACTTCACCAACAGCACCAAAGTCAAACAGATTACGCTAGTGATCTTCGAAAGTGAGACTGTTCACCTAATTATTATAGTTAAATTTCAAAACAACTCTTTTCATAAATATAAGCATCATTTAATTCTTAAGTTATTTAATAAAGCAAAAAAAAAACATATGTAAGATTGTTCTAACACGGGTGAACAATTGCATTTATCTTCAAATTTTGTTTATACTTGAAAAATCTTTTGCATCTCGTTTCCTATATATATTTATATTTTCAACTAAATTTTATTTATTTATTTATTATCTTTTATCTTTCTTCCATTAACAAACATTCATAAAATATGAGGACTGAATGTTGAGTTGACAATTACGATAATGATAAATGAATCTCTAACTTTCACTCTTTTTGGTGATGGAATGATGTATAAAATTACACTTACATATTTTCCTAAGTTAATATTGTTTTCATCTTGAATAACTTTGATAATTGGGAGAAACTGATCACTTCTCATTCATTGATAGAAATCGTTGAAATGTGTGTCTATCTTTGATTCATCTAATTCAATGTTAAAATTACATCTAACTAGTTGTATTTTATTTCTTATTTTCATATATTGGGATTGCATATATGTGGTGAGGATTTTGGAGTGTTGATGGACTAAAAAGCTAAGCTACAAGCATGTAGCTTTGTGGATTGGGCTAGATTGGGCTTATGATAACTATAATGATGGATCGGTTTTTTTTGGGCTTGTATTAAGTAGGTTGTTGTCCTAGTTTGTCGGTATAAAATTAAAAGAGAGCGTGTATTATGAGCTGGGATTATCATAAACACACATCAAGTTCCAGAACACAATATATCTTCGTCTTCATCTTATTATCAACCTGATAGAAGTTGTTATTTCACTTATGATCATCACCAATTACACAATACAGGCTTCTTATTGTGCAAATTGTACTCTCGTCTACATAAATGATGGATGGTTTAAGGACACCGCGTCTATCAAACCATTAGGATACTAAGTATGCATCGCAGCAGTGTTTACAAGTGTTGCACCTACCTATCCCACAATATTCAATCGCTAAAATTGTATACTAAAGCTGAAAAACTATGTACATCTTTATTTAAGGGCGAGATTGTTGAAAGTAGATGTGAAAATAGGTTTTTCACATGAGAAAAATAAGATTATATTTTTTTCACGTGTTGAATTGTTAGAATTCTTTTGTGAAAAAAACAAAATAATGAAATTGTTTGTTATTTCAACTTTGAATTCAAGTTGAGTGTTTTGACTCATGAGATATTTCAACTCATGGCTTATGTTGAATGGGTGTTTCAACTCATTGTTTATGGAGAATGGGATGTTTCAACTCGTTTTGAAGTAAAAATATCAAGGTGAGCCTTGGTTGGAATATGTACCAAAAACCATCAACACTTTTGAGTTCTCTCTTTTTCTCTCTAAATTAATTCTTTGATCATCTATTATCTTTTCTTTAGTATACGACTCAAGTTCTTGAGTCCACCACAACATTATATATTGCTTTTATTGTTGTATCCTGGGAGAAAAACGAGTTCTCTTATTGGAAACTCATAATTTGTTTTAAGAGATGCATGTTAAACACAAATCATTAATCATAACCATCAAGATTTTGATTGTTCGTTGTTGCTAATAAGGACGTAGGTGAAAATATACTCGACGAGGTGAAGACTGAGTCAAGATGGTTTCTTGAAGTGCCCATTGAAGACAAAAAAAATTATTCAAGTTTATTGCTTTATATTATTTTTTAATAAAATTTATATATGATATTATACTAGTATATTCTCATGAATAACAAAATTATTGTTATCATTATTATGCTTATTAAAAATGACCTAACTCTTACATATGCTAGCATCAAATGTTAAAATCGATCAAGACAAAGATAAGATGAAGATAGTAGTTTTTTGTTGGAACGATATATGAGATTATATATAGATACAAATACCGGCCAAAATTAGCCGGGACCACAAATAATTATATCATGAGAAGAGGGTGTTTAAGCCACTTAACCAACCAAAATTTGCTTTACGGTTTTGTTTACCAACCAAGATCATACTTATATTTGTTTTATGATTATCTTTATAATGATATCAATTGACTGAGTTAGAATTAATGATGATCAAATATACTGAGTGATATTAATGTATAACTGTAGTGTAATTACAATCAACACAGATCAAATACTATAAAATACTCATAAACTTCCTGTATATTGATAATTGAATTATCAAAATACAATAAGGTTCAAGGTTTGTGCAAAGGTTCAAAAATTTGCAACAAACTATTATATTTATAGGTCTTAGACATGACTTTTACATTTGACTAAGCTACTCTGATAAAATTATTTTAAATAATCTAAGTCTAAAAGTACAAAACCGTTTAAGCATTTCTTTTGTTTAATCCGTATTTGTTTTAGTTCATCCACATTGACAAATGGCAATGACTAAAACGTTGCCCTCATTTCTTCTGTTCTCCTCCTTAGCATTTGTATGGTACATCAACACTAAACATATGCGGATGGACATATACTTATATGCATTTGTCTAAGTCATCCATATTGACTAATGTGGATGTTCAACAAAGACTCTTCTACTCTATCCAATATACTTATCTATTAGCAACAATATATATAGGGATAATAAGTTGTAGGTATATACAACATAAAGGTTGTAATGAGATTGCGAGTTTTAATCAATTGAGTTTTGTAAATTTTTAAAATTTTTTGTTCTTAATGTTTGCTAAAGCCTTTTTAATTGTGGCGGGTAATTACTCAGTTGCATTAAACAAACAATAAAATTAAACTAAAGAGCAAATATAATCGATCAAATAGATACTTTTTAAAAGCTCTTAAACTTAAGCAAGTTAACGGGACATCTGATTATTAAACATGTCGTATTTGGATTGGTTCTCTTTAATTTTTTTCATGTCGTGTTCGTGTGTATTTCAGGTCGTTTAAGAATTGTTACCCTAGATGTGAAATTTCTACCATATGATGAGAGTCTACATATATATTATTTGAGTATATTAATTTATAGTAGTTATCATACGTAATTTTTTTAACTCAGAATACATCTTGTTTGTGTATTGGAATGGTTTCGTAATGCATTAGTCACAAACATTAGGCAAATCAGGTGACAATTTAATAGAGAACAACACTCCATCGTTATTATACTTGTATATTAGCCTCAAAATCTTAAAATAATATTTACATTTAGCGGCTTATTGTTAACATATTACTAGCTTATTATTAACGTATTACTGATGGATTAGTGATGGAAAAAATCTGCCCATAAATAATGTCTAAAGCCTCGTTCCAAAATCCAACTGGTTTTTCGGCTGCTAATAATGTTAACGGCATTATGTTGGAAAAAATATTGTTAAGTCAAAAACTTTGTAATTTGGTCGGAAATTTGCCACCTAGGTCAAACTATTACGTTGATAATCATCGATGATAGCTAGACAAAATACTTTTGGAAGAAGGTCTTAATTGTCGATGTGAACGTACTTTGGAATGTTATATTTAGAGAGTTTACATGTTACGTTGAAAAATAAGTTGTCAAAAAACATACAAGAATATTATTATTAATCTATTAACGTTATAGATTATATTTTCATTCAAAAGCATCGTACAAAGGACGGCCGGTTTCATTCTGTATAGCATTCTTTCCTCGATATCTTTCAAGTTCCAACGATGCTTTCAACCTTCATAAATTACAATACATTAATTAAATCTAAAAATGCTGACCACTCTCTTCGTCCATATATGCAATAAAAATAATAAAGAAGCTGTCGTTTTGTAATATATACATATATATATATATATTTTGGCTGATCACGACTTATGGGTTGTTTGACAGCCTTTTAATCATCCTTTTAATGGTTTAAATATCTGAATGGTTCAGCATTTAATGGTTCAGACTGTTTGTTTCGCGAGCAGATGTCTGAATGGTTCAGACATGTGCGATTTGCCTCTGAATGGTTAAGCATTATACTAATGGTGAATGATTAAGATGTCTAATGTTAAATGGTTAAGACCTCTTATCTGAATTGGTCAGAAATTTGCATTTGAATAGTTAAACGACATACTAGCTTTTAATGGTTCAGACCTCTTAATAGTTCAAAATTTAATGGTTTAGACCTTTTATTGGTTAACACTTAATCATACAGAGATTTCCAAACAGCCCTTTAATCAAATGTTACAACCATTTTAATGGTAATTGTAGGGTCGTCAGGGCGTTTTGAGTGACTGGAGTTCATATAAGACCAAACGAGAATTTAAAATATACGTAATTTTAGTTTGGAGATGTGCAATACGCTGCTCAAGACTATTGTAATTTCTTGTTAAGAGAGACCTCGGGGACAACCCCTGGAGAGGTCCAAGGGATTGTTGAGCTATCTGTTCATCTTTAAGTTTATTCCAACATGTTTTCTAGTTGGAATCGTTTCCGAAATTAATTGGTTGATAAAAGTTGCTTGAACATGATGTTTGGCGGTAAAAGAGCTTCTTTAGTAAGTGAAGGATAATAGCAACTTTTAATATTGATCGATTATCAGTAACAACATTGATCATCTGTGCAAACTTGGTATTCGGTAATAAAAATGATTATCGGTTTTTCTTCTGATATATATCCCGTAGTTCTAACGGTTATAACAATAACATTTAAAGTTACTTCGACAACCTTTCCACAGCTAATCTCATTAGCAACTTGATGAGTTCCTTGTATACTTTCATTAAACTTGATAACCTTTTTTTAATTTTTTTACTATTTTGTTTTTATATATACAAAATAGTCGTAATAACAATAATTGCCTCTTTTTTGTCTTGTTAGAGTATTTGAATAATAGACAACTTTATACTATATTATTCTATGTACAAGTATAAATTAATATATGTACAACTATAAATAGGAAGAGGGGCAAACAATGGAAACAATGAGACGATATGTTCATCACAAGATCCTTTGTAATTATCTCCTAACATCCATTGATATTGCTGGGGATAGTTTGCAAACCAGGTAATTGTATTGTTGTTTCAAACTATAACTCTTATTTGATGTCTTATATTTTTGTTCACTTTGCATTTATGTATTTATGGTCATAATTTAGTTGAGTCACTTTAATGATATAGATTACATGTGTTAAATGATTAAACAAAAATTAAAAGCATGGTTATCATTTTATCTTTAACAAGGTAAGTTTTCTATTAAGAGTAATTAGTGTGTGAACTCATGTTTTATCACGGGTTGTTAAAATTTATAACATTTGATTTTGATTACTTGTATATTAGTATTTTATCCTTAGATATCAATTAAAATTATATTCACAACTCTGTTTTAGAAAAAAATCATGTCGAAACATTAATATAATTTAGCATATCATTATGACAAATTAGATTTTATAAACAGTCATATTTTTATGATTTTAAGAGAAAAAATTTATAAGATTCAGAACCTTAGAGCATTCATAGTGGGTTCCTTATTTTCGATGTGAGTGTGTGTCATATATTATGGGGATGGTTGTCAGTGGTTATAAATAAATAAGATAAAATATTTATGGGGGGTTTTACTATGATTCTCCATATTTTAGGAATATGAGAAATCATGGTACAATCCCATAATATTTTTAATATTTTAAAAGTGATTGTGAGTGAAGTAGAGATAAATTGTAATAATAAAAATATAAAAAAATATTATTTAATTGAAAGAGATAATAAAAAGTAGTGTTTTTAGTGTAAATATGATGATTGGGTTAGGGCACCCATTGTGAATGCTTTTAAAGCAGTTGTGAGAGCTTGTATATTTTTTGTTTGATGACTTGTATATTATTACACATTATTACTTATTACTAAAATTGTTTTTATTTTGTAAATAATTATTATAATTACTTTAAATACTATTATTATTATTATTATTATTATTATAACTATGCAAATATTTGGTAGATAGTATTTAGTTAATAATATAATACTTAATTTATATAGTAATAAATATAAATGAAACTTATAAATATACTATTAATTTAAATTATCATAAATATAAAAATATATAATATAGTGAATTTAATCATATGCATTAACTGTTAATAATATAATACTTAATTTAAATAGTAAAAATATCAATGAAAAATATAAATATAATATTAATTTTAATTATTATAAATAAAATAGTACTTAATATAGTGAATTTAATTATATGCATTAACTCATGTATTAATTAGAATAAATTTATTAAATGAGGAAAATTTAGAAACACTTGTACCACATAATTAAATAGTTAGAAAATTATCAATCTACCCATGAATTTTGTATTATATAGTAGTAGTGATTTTTTTACTCTAAAATATCATCTAACCTAATCTTGTAACGACCTAATCCCACATCACATATGTGGGATAATCGTCAATACCATGAGACTAAAGGTCATGAGCTTTAAGAAATAAGTAATAACACAAATCGGTCATCATAATATTTATTTTTAATAACATGACTTAGAATAGAGGTCATTTATAATTGTAGTATATCCACTCAAAAAGTTAAAAATCTTCACTAACTCTTGACAAAATCTAGTATAATTGATTTAGTTATATATCAATAAACATGTTTACCTAAATAGATTTGTTAGCCACAATCCCTACACCAAGACAAAATTATGCAATGAGAATGAAAAACAGATGATTGTGTAAAGGTATGCAAGTTAAAAGAGAGTAAACTGAAACAATATACAAGAAAAACACCACCATCATCAAAGATCTTGTGTTGGTAGTTCCTGTGAATCCATGGATCGTAATCAGGAATTATCAGTGTCGGTTGAAGGCAAGTCAACGTTTGCGGAATCAACGTTGGCTTGGTTTAATTGTTTTGTAGTAAATTTCAATATTAATAAAGATCCAGGAACACACTAAAAGAAACACAATTAATGAATAATATGTATCATTAAAACATGTTAATGATTACAAATAATGAATGAATGATATTAAATTTTGTGATGAATGATGCGACGTTTGCTAGGGTTTGATTGTGAGATTTGATGTGATGTTTGTTGTTTGTGGAATTGTCGTATTCCTATTGTTGTTGCCGTCGAAGCCGCACATGATTCGAAACCTAGGATCCATTTATATAGACAATAAAATTTCTGTTATAGGAAACACCGGATCTCTTGGGATTTCAATTGTTTATGTTAAGGAATCATCGGATTTCTTGGGATTCGCATAACTGCCTTGTTGACTTGTTGACTTGTAACACTTGTATTATACATGTGTTTGGACTCCGCAGGAATAGTGTCTTCCGTAGATGTTTTGTTCTCCCGTAGAAGTCTTGTTCTTCCGTAGATGTTTTGTTCTTCCGAAGCAATCTTGTTCTTCCGAAGCAATCTTGTTCTTCCGAAGATGTTTTGTTCTTCCAAAGCAATCATGTTCTTTCGAAGCAATCTTGTTCTTCCGAAGCAATCTTGTTCTTCCATCCTCAGTGCTGGTTTTTCATACACAGAAGATCTTTGGATGCATTTTACTTGCAAGAAACATATCTACGAAAAAACAAAATGTTCATTCATAGATGTTTCTTACACTTGGTCAATTTCAAAATTTGACCAAGTATAATGTTTGTACCTGTAACCATACATAAATCAACACACATATAAATGGGTTAACCTATATATATAATGCATACACAATAATGAATTACAACTATTCATTACAGATATTAATTCAATTACTAAGTCTATACAAAATGGACTAGATCTACTGATCCTAGACCTAACAATACTCCCCCTTAGGCTTAGATACTTGTAATCTGTTCTTCAGAACTGAAAGTTCTTTCAATCTTGCCACCATCCTTTTGTTGAAGTATGATATTGCATCCTTTTGATCATCGTACTTGTACTTGATCTCCATTCTGCATATCCTTTGCAGAGTCTTATAACTTAGGCCCAAGATGTCTTCTTCAGTGGTGAGTGTTTCCACTACACTTTCATTGTGCACTATCTTGAGCTCATCTTCCTCTGAGATTCTTAATTCTTATACTTCTTCAATGTTGGCTCCTTTCAGCAGCCCAACATCATGTCTTCTTCTTTTGTATGCTTTAGCATGTAGTTTATCCACCACTTGAATCATGTGCATATATAAACATAGATCATTCTGTGCTCTTTCATCTGACAACTTTAGAAAGAACTTATCATGCAGGTATGATGTATAGCTGGGGTGTAGCAGTTTGATTTCTACTAGGTCAAAAATTCTTATCTTTTCACCTTTCTTCCCCTTAGCATTCCTTAGTAGCACCATTTCTTTTGTCTTCTCCACATATCCCCACTCAGTTATGGGAATAGTGTATTGATTTTCTGCTATGACTTTGATGGCTGCTATTTTTCTGTTTGAGTATCCAACCCTCCTTAAGAGTTCATCATCAACCATAGTAAAGGAGTTGATGTTTGATCTTTTTCCTTTTTGAAGTCTTTTCTTATGTTCAGCATCTTCCCTCTTAGCCTCCTTCAGTACATCATCTACAAATCTTGTTTTCATCCTACCCACTGAAACAAAAAAGTCTCTTCCTCTTGGATGGATTGGATAGTTTGAGATAATCAGGCTTTGTAGGTCTTTGATGTCTCTCCCAGGAAGTCTTAGTAATGTTTCTACATCATGGAAGTATTTAATTCTTCCAGATGTCCTCTTGATGATAACACAGTCCCATTCTTGATCATATTTCCATGCCATGATTCTGTTGTCTTCTAGAGAGGATGGACTAGTAATGTGGTTAAACAATTCTATTAATGTAAACTTCTTCTCTATGATTTCTCTGACTATTGTTCCCAATGGCCACACTTTGCCAGGAATGACTGCTCTTGGTTCTCTGATCAATTTTTCTTTTCCTTTGTGCTGATCTTTAGATTCAACAGTTATAGGATCAACAGGAAGTTTGCTTAGTTGCTCATAAGATGGTTGTGGAGCTTCAGTTCTGAATCTGACTCCAGTATCAAGTTCAACAGACGTTACATGTTCCATCATTCTTCTCAGCTCAGCAAGACTTCTTCCTTTAAGCTCATGACCCCTATAGTTGTGACCCTGTAGCCAACTTACCATATTGTACTTGCTTAGTTTTGTTGTATCACAGTGACCTAGATCTTTTTTGATTTTCTGAATGGCTTGAAAGTGGTGAATGATTCATAGTCACAATTTGGAATTATGAACCTAGCAAGCTCAAACTCTTTCAGCATATCTTTCATCTCAGTCAAGTTCATTCTTTCAACCATGTTAAATAGGAACCCATGATTGATTAGTGTCATAAACACAGATGACTCGGGCCTCTCTTCCATAATGTCTTTTGTTGTAAGAAGAACATCAGTCTTTGATTCTTCTTGAGCTTTGTTAGAGTCATCTTCAATCATCTCTCTCCATTCAGCATCACTCTCAGCTTCATCTTCATCATGAGTTACTTGCTTTAATGGTGACACATCCACTGAAGGAGTGTGTTCTGAAGATGTATGCCTTGACTTCTTGGGTGTCTCTTCAATATTGATTGTTTGTATATTTGTTGAACCCAAATACTTCCTTTTTCTTGAGTATCGCATAAGTTGCTTTGAAGTTTCAGTAGGTTTCTTTAGTTGCTCTGATTCAATAGCATATATCTTCTTCTTCAGCTGATCAATCTCTTCTTCTTTTCTTCTCAACAAAGCTGAATGATAGAGAGACTCATTCATTTGATTAACCTTCAGCCTTAGCTTTTTTATTTTCAATATTCTCATTCTTTGCTGAGTCTTTAAGTTCTTTAACCAGCTCATGCAATGCATCAATCACTTTATTGTTTTCTTGAATGTTCTCCCTTAATCTTTTCAGACTTGATTCTTGCTTCATCAGCTGATCATCTTTTACTTTCATCATTCCCTTCAACTCTTGAATTCTTTGCTTTCTATTGTTAGACTTTAGAACAAGCTTGTTGTATTCAGTAACCAGATAACTCTTGCTGACAGGGATATCAGTATCACTTAGATCATCTTCATTGTAGGCAATCACATCAACATAGTTTGCCTCTTCTTCTTCTTCCTGATATTGAGAAACAATCTCATCATCATTTACTTCTTCATTGGCTACACTTGCTGAGCTTGAACTGGCCTCAATAGCTTGATCTTCCGGTTCTTGATGTGGTTGTTGTTGTTGTTGATGGTCAGTGATCGGAGAGATTGGTTTAGTTTCATTTGAGAGTACAGGGGATTCAATTTTGGTTAACGACAGTTGAACTGTACTTGCTTGTGAGGCTAACTCTGTCTCCTTAGTGTATATGCTCTCAGTGGATGAATTTTTTGGATTTGGAGGTTGTTGAAAAAGTTGCATTTGAAGCTGATTTGGTGATTGAGGGTGAAGTTGAGAGATTGGTTGATTGTTTTGGCTGACTGGTGATTGTGGTTGGGGTGTTTGTTGTTGATTTGGACCTTGTTGACTTTGTATTCATGAAAATTTAGCACAAGAAAGTTTAAAATGATTTTAAAGAAAATTTCATGTATCCAGGAGCTAAGATGGTGCTCAGATTCCAATTCCTTCAAATTGATCATGAAATAGACAAAACTGCTGATTGATAAACTTAACTTCATGAATTCTACTTGTGATTAATGATGACATTAAGCATTTATCATAAATTTCTAAGAAGAATAGCATGAGTGAAATTTAACTGTATGATGATGCTCAGACATATATACACATATGATGGGATCATACTATAATACTAAGCCTCTTCCTGATGAGTTATTTTGTTGAATTGATACCTGAACAAAGTTCTGATTGCAAGTATATTGTCCACTTAAATCCATACAAGAGCTCATGTATCAACTAGGCATGCTGTTTATCATGTTTTCATATTGATTTGGAAATAACTATTATGGGCTTCACATTCAATTCACAAAGATTTTATCCTCCC
>BJCM01267190.1:0-11808 GCA_018326385.1 Flaveria bidentis | reverse complement strand
TTACCACTTCTATGTGCTTGGATGCGTGGGGTCGTAGTAGTTATGCTCGAGCTTTAATTGAAATTTCAGCGGATAAGGAGTTCAAGGAAGAACTAACTATAGCTATTCCAGATCTTGATGGAGAAGGCTTTACGAACCATAAGATGTTTGTGGAATATGAATGGAAATCGTATAGATGTGGGTATTGTTGTATATTTGGACACTCTAATGAATCTTGTGTTGCTAAACCTTCTATTAAAGCAAAACAAAAGGAAGTGGATGGGTTCATTGAAGTGAAACGCACAAGGACTAGTAACAAGTTGGGTTTTTTGGTGTCCAAACCAATGTGGGAATATCGTCCAAAGAACAATATCGAACAGGGTATGCATCAGAGTGTAACGAATCCCAAGGTAGATTCTAATCGTTTTAAAGCATTTGAAAATGAAGGGAATGAGGACAGAAACCTTGGGATCTCCACTATGGAAGCTTCTTCTTCAGGCTCCAAACGTAATGCTGCTTCAGCTTCACATGATTCGGATAATGATGATGTAGTAGAAGTCTATAATGAGACAACGGATTTTATAGTATCTGGGACGTTTGAAAAGTAGGATCCTTCAGAGGCAAGCACCCTTGTTCTAGTAGATTCCAATGTTTAGTTTAGCATCCTGGAATATTAGGGGGTTGAACCACCCACTAAAACAGAAAGAGGTTTGATGGCTTATAAAGGATAATCACGTTAGTTTATGTTCTATTGTGGATACTCATGTTAGTGTTGATAATCTGGATTTGGTGTGCACGGCTGTATTTGGAAGATGGATGTAGGTCTCCAATGGTATTCAATGTTCAAAGGGCACTCGTATTATCATTGGCAGGGATCCAGGAAATATGGATGTTATGGTATTATCTAGTAATGATCAAGTTATTCATACTCAACTTAAGTTGAAAGATTTATCTTATAGTCTTTTCTGTTCGTTTGTTTATGCTCATAACTATTATATCCAGAGGCGTGAGCTTTGGGTTAACCTTTGCAATCACAAGTTTGTTATTCATTCTAGTCCATGGATTATGATGGGGGATTTCAATGCTACTTTGAATCTGGATATAGCTATTCTGATTCATCAAATGTGACTTCTAGCATGCGTGAGTTCAAAGAATGTGTTACTACAATCGAAACAGAGGATATTAATGCGGTTGGGTTGCATTTTACTTGGAATCAAAACCCAATGAATGGTGGAGGAATTTTCAGGAAAATTGATCGGGTCATGGGGAATGTTAAATTTATTGAGGGTGGTATTAGTGCGAGTGCTTTGTTTCTCCCTTATAGGGTGTCGGATCATAACCCATGTTTGCTTAAGCTCCATACTATGCATAGACCTAAACACCCACCTTTTAAATTTGCAAACTTTCTGACTTATAAGGTTGATTTTGCAGCTATTGTTGTTAAGGCGTAGGAAGTCAACATTGAAGGAGTGCCTCAATTCAAAGTGGTTAAGAAGTTGAAGCTGTTGAAAGGTCCACTTCGGTCCCTTCTTTTCCAACAAGTTAATCTCCATAAAAAGGTTGGTCTTCTACGCGATTCGCTTGATTCTATTCAGAAGGACATTGATCTAGACTCGGGAAACATAAGTTTAAGAGAAAATAAGGCTGAAATTTTAAAAAAAATTAATGAAGCAAGTCTTGATGAAGAGAGGTTCCTTAAACAAAAATCTAAGATTCAATGGTGGCGGAAGGAGATCGCAACACTAAATACTTTCATAATGTGATTAAAACTAGAAATCACATTAATAGAATTGAGACAATTATGGATGGGAGAGGTGATATTCATGAGGGTGTTAATGTTGCCAAAGCGTTTGTGCATCACTATGAAAATTTTTTGGGGACTAAATATTCTTGTGCTAGGAGGTCGACGTCAATGTTGTTTCCCAATCAACTTGAGGTTCAATCAGCCTCGGATATGATAAGGGAAGTTACCTAAGATGAAGTTAGAAAGGCTATGTTCTCAATTGATGATAATAAAGCCCCAAGGCCTGATGGATATTCTTCGGCATTTTTCAAAAAGTCTTGGGATCTTACGGGTTTGGAGGTTTCAGCTGCTATTATGGATTTTTTCATTTCGTGGAAGCTGCTAAAGGAGATAAATCATACTATTATAGCTCTTATGCCTAAGGTTTCCGCTCCATCTCGTATTGTTGATTTTAGGCCCATTGCTTGTTGTAATGTCCTTTATAAGTGTATTACCAAAATTATTGTTAATCGAATTAAGGATGGGCTGAAGGATATTGTTAACAAAAATCAGTCGCCTTTCATTCCCTGTAGGAGAATCTCAGATAATGTCTTGCTTACACAAGAAATCATGCATAACTATCACAAGAATCAGGTCCTCCTAGATTTGCATTCAAGATTGATATTCAGAAGGCCTATGATACTGTTAACTGGACGTTTTTAAGGGATGTTTTGCATGGTTTCGGTTTTCCTAGTAAAATGGTGAATTGGATTATGATTTGTGTTACTTCTCCATCTTTCTCCATAGCCATTAATGGCCAACTTCGTTGTTATTTTAAAGGTAAAAGAGGTCTTAGGCAAGGTGATCCCCTCTCCCCATATTTGTTCACTCATGTGATGGAGGTTCTCACGTTATTGTTGGACTATCATACGAGGATTGATACTAGGTTTAGGTTTCATCACCTATTTGAAAAACAAAAACTGATAAATCTATGTTTTGCCGATGATTTATTAATGTTCTCAAGAGGGGAAAAACATTCAGTTAACTGTATTATGAAGGGTTTAAAGGTGTTTGAAGAGATGTCTGGTTTAGTACATAACATTCAGAAGAGCATGCTTTTGTTTTGTAATGTGCCTCATCAGACTAAACAGGAGATTCTTGGCCTCATGCCTTTTGGAGAAGGCTCTCTTCCTGTTAGATACTTGGGTGTCCCACTAATTTCGTCAGGTCTGCGGCCTCAACATTATAATGTTCTTGTTGAAAGGATGGAATCGAAAATTTTTTATTGGAAGAACAAAAGCCTATCTATAGCGGGGCGATGTCAGCTTATTATTTATGTTCTATCATCCATGCATTGTAAGGCCCCGCTCCCGGGAAACCTCACAGTTGGTTAATCATAGCATAAAATTAGTTTAATAACAAAACATTGCAGCGGAAATAATTAGACATTCATTTAAAACTTAGAAACCATGTCGTACTCCTACATTTGCCCTTAAATTATAAACAAAACATATTACTTGTTCTTAAATTACAATAAAGATTTCATAAGCAGGAATGCCATCCATTGCTCCCCAAGTAGCTCAGTGGTGCCATCCTCAGCATCAACACTTACCTACCAACTATTATGCATAAAATTTAGCTTTGCTGAGCGAATTCTAGTTTTATAAATAATATAAAAAAATATAAAGTTTATCCTTCATATAATGACCACGCATACATCACATTACATAACATTTCTTGCATCATAATAAGCATGTTCTTTATCTTTGATTCTTTCATTATCTTTCACTTTCATCTTAAACGAGATTGCACAAAGCAAGAGCTCCATGTTGATCGACAACAAATTTGATCCCTGTCAGTACACATGAAAACGGTAGCTAACCCCCGACAGTTGATCCACACTACAAGACACATAGCCCGCTCATGAATATGGATCCATCATCATAAATCAGACTCAATAAGTGAAGTCTATCATAGTGCTTGCAAGATTTTCCATCATTAAATGGGCCCGGGGGTAACATTCATTAAGTTCCACTTCTCATTATTATCGTCTTTCACTTTAAGATATAATACTTAACTTAATAAGTACAAAAAATGGCAAGTAAAAGCCATCATAAAACATAATCGACCCTCTGCGGGACAGCGGGGGTTCGGGGGCGGCAGCACCTGACAGCGGGGTCCTAGGGGCGGCAGCCCCTAGTGGGGCCTGCCCCTTGTGGGGTCCAAGTACAAAAATTTTTATTCTTAAGTATTTATATAACACATTTCCTTATAGAAAAATCGATCTTCCTGTTAAAACCTCTTAAAATCTTGGTCATTTAAAAACGTATATTTAGTATGCATAATAGCCCCAAAACAAGGAAAAACTTATAAATAGGGGATCTAGAACTCACCTGGTTACCAAGACCAACTTCTAAACTAAGCTTACAAGGCTAGGATCTCACTACACAACCTGCAGATGAGTTGACACTTAAAGGGGTTAATTTCTACCTAAATTCGCAACTAATTTCGTTGCAAGATCAACAATTTCGCAGCTAGATTCCCCAACAGTTTCACTGCTAGTTTCACCAGCAGTTTCGCTGCTAGTTCGCTGGCATCTTCGTTGGCAGTCGTTGGCATCTTCACTGCCAGTTTCGCTGCCAGTTTCGCCCAACTTTCGTTGGAAAACCATGTCTATGAAACTACCTGTGAAACTATAGTTTCGTAGGAAGTCCTCATAGTTTCATTGATTGAATATGCAAATTCGCTAGATGCATGTACAGTTTCGCAGATCGCATAAAAATTACGAACCAGCCCGTTTTTAACCCAAAATCATAACTTTTTACGTCCAATCTCTTTTTTTATCATCCATGAGGCTAAATCTAAGCTTTATACATGTTTTCATATGTAAAAATGTGACCTTTATGAGATTCTTTGCAACTTTTCAAAACCCAAAACCCTAGAATCCAGGTTTTATCTACAGAAGGGTTTAGAGGTCGATTCTTACCTGGATTTGTTGCTTCTTTCTTGAGGTTTGATGCTCCAACACCTAGATCTTCAATCCCTTGACCTTTGAAGCTCCAAATCTTGAGTTTCCTTCACTTTCTCTCTTTACTTTCTCTCTCTACGAATTTTGGGAGCTAGGGTTGCAAATGATGGAGATGGAGGCTGCTTTGGGTGGGTTAAGGGGCTGATTATGAGCCTTAATCACTTAGGCTCTTGCCCATAAACCCAATTTAGCCCATAAACCTTTTCCTTCTTTTATTAAATACCTATTAATTAAGCCCATTATCCTTAATGACTCGTTTTGACTTTTCGGGATGTTACAAGTCTCCCCCACTTATTTAGGTTTCGTTCTCGAAACCTGTCAGTCATCAAACAATTTAGGATAAAATTTCCTCATCTCCTCCTTGTTCTCCCACGTAGATTCGGATCCTTTTCTGTGTCTCCACTATACTCGTACTAGTGGAACCACTTTATTACGTAAGTGCTTCTCTTTCCAATCAAGGATGGCCACCGGCTGCTCTACATAATTAAGTCGTTCATCGACTTCAATGTCTTCTAATGGTAAGACTGCATCATTGTCTGCTAGACACTTCCTAAGATGAGATACATGGAGCGTATGGTGAATTCCACTCAACTCATCAGGTAGTTCTAATCTGTAGGCCACTTCTCCTACCCTTGCGATAAAAAGGAGTGGCCCTATGAATCTTGGGCTTAACTTTCCCCTTTTTCAAAACCTGATGATCCCTTTCCAGGGCGATACCTTGAGCATGATGTGTCACCAACATCAAACTCTATTAATCTACGCCTTTTATCAGCATAAGACTTTTGGCGATCCTTTGCGGATTTCATGAATGCTTTGATTTTATCTAACTTCTCGGTCGTGACCTCGATCACTTCAAGGCTTCCCAATTCCTTTTTCCCGATGTCACCCCAACACACGGGCGTCCTACACTTCCTACCGTACAACATCTAATAGGGTGGCATACCAATGCTGGCATGGTAACTATTATTATATGAGATTTCCGCCAATGGTTAGTGCTCATCCCAACTTCCTCCAAAGTCGATTACACAGGCTCGTAGCATGTCTTCTAACGTTTGAATCGTTCTTTCCAACTGACCATCCGTCTGGGGGTGGTAAGCCGTACTAATATGCAGTCTAGTCCCCATTGAGTTGTGAAACCTCTTCCAGAACTTGGACGTAAACCGTGTGTCCCTATCTAAAACGATAGTCACTGGCACGCCATGACGAGCCACGATATCCTTGATAAATAGCTCTGCTAACCTCTCAGAGGAAAATGTTTCACGAATTGGTTGGAAATGGGCACTCTTTGTTAAACGGTCAACAATCACCCAGATCGCGTCGCTTCCTCTCGTCATGCGAGGTAGCTTCGTGATGAAGTCCATGGTGATGTGTTCCCATTTCCATTCAGGAATACCCAAAGGCTAGATCTTTCCATATGGCTTTTGGTGCTTTGCCTTCACTTGCAGACAAGTCAGGCACTTGCTCACGTACTGAGCCACGTCTAGCTTCATTCCCGGCCACCAGTAATCTTTCTTCAAATCCTAATACATTTTCGTGGCACCAGGATGAATGGAATATCGAGTTTTGTGAGCTTCATCCATGATCTTCCCCCTCAGATCCCCATAAAGAGGGATCCACATTCGCCCCGATCGGGTTCTAACACCCATGGTGTTTTCCCCCAAATCTGAAACTTGTCCTTTCATCCTTTCGGAGTTGACTCTGTCATCTCTCAATGCCTCATCTTGAATCTCCCTCACTTGTTTCATAGCATCAGGCATCATGATTTTCTAGTAGGACCTCACCCGAATTGGTTCGGGTTGTCCCTTCCGGCTAAGGGCGTCAGTAACCACATTGGCTTTGCCTGGATGATAATGAATTTCGCAGTCATAATCCTTGATCAGTTCCAACCATCTCCTCTGCCTCATGTTTAGTTCCTTTTGTTCGAAGAAATACTTCAGACTTTTATGATCAGTGAAGATGGTGCACTTCACCCCATACAGGTAGTGCCTCCAACTCTTCAATGCAAACACCATTGCTACCAACTCTAAATCATGGGTAGGATAATTAGCCTCGTGGACCTTTAATTTTCTAGAAGCATACGCTATCACCCTCCCTCGTTGCATCAACACGCAACCCAACCCTGCATATGAGGCATCCGAGTAGACTACCAGATCCTCGTTCCCTTCAGGTAACGTCAAGATAGGGGCTTGAGTTAACCTCATCTTCAGTTCTAGGAAGGCGTTCTCCTGATCAGTACCCCATTCATACTTCACGTCCTTCCTGGTCAGCTTAGTCAAAGGGGAAGCTATCTTGGAGAAATCCTGGATAAATCTCCTATAGTAACCTGCCAGGCCTATTAAACTACGAATCTCAGATGGCGTCTTTGGAGGTTCCCATTGCATCACCCCTTCAACCTTCGTAGGGTCCACCTTGATCCCCTCAGGATTAACCACATGACCCAGAAATTGAACTTCTCATAGCCAAAATGCGTATTTAGAGAACTTAGCATATAACTATTCACTTCTAAGCGTCTCCAATACTTCTCGAATATGTTCGGCATGTTCCTCTTTGCTTTTTGAATAAATCAAAATGTCATCGATAAACACTATCACCGATTTATCTAACATCGGCCGACATACCCGATTCATAAGATCCATAAAAGCAGCTGGCGCGTTGGTCAAACCAAAGGACATGACGAGGATTTGTAGTGTCCATAACGCGTACGGAACACTGTCTTAGGGATGTCTTGTTCTTTCACCTTAAGTTGGTGGTAACCAGACCGCAGGTCTATCCTCGAAAACCAGCTAGCACCCTGAAGTTGATCGAACAAGTCGTTGATCCTTGGTAACGAATACCGATTCTTTACAGTCAGCTTATTGAGCTCGCGATAGTCAATACACATCCACATGCTACCGTCTTTCTTTTTGACGAATAAAACCGGAGCACCCCATGGAGAGAAACTCTGTCGGATGAAGCCTGTATCGAATAAATCTTGCAAGTGGTCCCTCAGTTCTACCATCTCCGAAGGAGCTAATCGATACGGTGCTTTAGCGACGGGTTGTGCTTCTGGTAGCAAATCAATCTAGAACTCGATTTCGCGGTCAGGCGGCACACCGATCAGGTCTTCAGGAAAGACGTCAGGAAACTCACGCACTACTGGCACGTCTGATAATTGTGGCTCTAGTGCCTCCACATCTTTTACATAGGCCAAGTAAGCGCTACACCGATGTCTCAAGTACTTTTCAACTGTGATCATCGAGACGACCTTCAGTATGTAGCACACCTTATCTCCACGAACCATAACAGAACTACCGCCTAGAGCTGTTAGACGAATTATCTTCTTATTACATACTATATTGGCTTCATATCTCGCAAACCAATCCATGTCTAACACCACATCAAAACCTCCTAAGGCCAAAACATGCAACCTAGTAGGGAACTTACAATCTTCTTTCTCAATCAGGAAATTCTCAACCACCTCGATTACCTTAGTTGACTTACCACTGGCTGTTTCTACATAGAAAGGCTTGTCTAACTTTCTACTCTTATCATGCAACAAACGACAAAAGGCTGCAGACACATAACTCCTACTAGCACAAGAATCAAAGAGCAAAGAAGCATACTTATGGTCTACCAGAAACATACCTGAAACTACTTCTGGATATGCCCTGGCCTCCTCACGAGTTATGTTGAATGCCCTCGCCTTCGCCTTTGAACTGTCACCCTTTCCTTTATCTCCAGCTTTAACCGTTCCTGATCCTCCTGATTTTCCTCTCTTGCAGTCCCTCCCCACATGTCCCATCTCGCCATACTGGTAACACTTCCTCGCCTTGCAATCCCTAGCATAGTGGCCCTCACCCCCACATTTAAAACATTTTCTAGACCCAATTCTACACTCCCCCGAATGACCTTTTCCACATTTTCCACAAGCACCTCCTTCGCTTGAATTTCCTCTCCTCCCTGATTGATCCTCAACTCTCATCCTCTTCTCCCTAATCCTGAAGTTGTCACCTTCGAACCTCTTCCCATTGCCATTCTTATTCCCACTCTATCTCTCCCCCTTCTTTTGTACAGGCATCAGATCTCTTTCATCGTATAGTCTCCCAACTATATCCACCACAGACCTAAACGTACCCGGTCTGGCTGCAATTATACGCCTCCTGATGTCCATAAGCAAACCCTGCATGTATCTCTTGATCTTCTTGGACGCATGTGTCACCATGTCTGGCACAAGTCTTGCAAGTTCATTGAACTTGGAGGTTTACTCTTGATGAGTCATGTTCCCATCCTCCAATGCAAGAACTCCTTCTTAATCTTATTTAATTCCCGATGGGGACAATACTTCTCCAGGACCAACTCCTTCAACTCGGACCACTTCATTCTGGCTATCGATCGTTTTCCTTCAGCCTGGACTACATTGTCCCACCAGCATAATGCTGAGTCAACGAAAGAATGAGTGGCAAACTTAACTTTCTGATCTTCCCGACACTCACTAATTTACAGTACCGCTTCCATCTCTCTAAGCCAGCGATAAGCGGCAATAGCATTTTCATTACCGTCAAAGGTTGGGGGCTTGCACCTTTGAAATGCCCCATAGTTGCACCCTCTAGTAGTCTCTCTCTCAAATTCCTCATCACTATCATCATAATGGACTACCACCGTAGGGTTTGATGGCTCCTCTTCAGCTTCCTCGGTCCTCCTAGTGGACCTTCCTGAATTCTTCTCACGTTCCTTCCCCTTCTTTTTAGCTTTTTCTCCATCCTTGACTGCTTTGATCACCTCGGTCACCACCAAGGGTAAGAAATTTTGCATGACATTATAGACTTCGTCAATGATAGCCTCCTTCATAATGGAATTGAGGGTGGCTGATCCCTCCCCCTCCGGGTGACTATGGAGGTCTGACTCCTCATGAACACTCTCGGGAGCCTTAGCTTTACTCCGGGTGACACGTGGCTCAGTATTACGCCCGCCACGAGCACCTCCTCGGGTTGCCTTCCTAGTTTTTTTCCAGCCATAACTATTCCCTATAAGATTCAAACACCAAAATGGTTATTCAAGATAATTGCTCAGTTCATTGTAAGTACAGTACTATCATGTCCCAAGCAATCACTATCCTAATGCATGTCAGTATTCAAATCTAGAAGCACATAAAACACATAGCACACGCATATAATTCCGGTTTTACTTGAAACTTTACCTGATGGCACGTAGCTACTTGGATTGGCATCCTTCATTCGGCCCCATTTTCAGTTTAAGTTTAGGTTTTGAAAATAGTTTACCCAATTCTCTTAAACTTTTGCTCTGATACCAACTTGTAAGGCCCCGCTCCCGGGAAACCTCACAGTTGGTTAATCATAGCATAAAATCAGTTTAATAACAAAACATTGCAACGGAAATAATTAGACATTCATTTAAAACTTAGAAACCATGTCGTACTCATATATTTGCCCTTAAATTTTAAACAAAACATATTACTTGTTCTTAAATTACAATAAAGATTTCATAAGCAGGAATTCCATCCATTGGTCCCCAAGTAGCTCAGTGGTGCCATCCTCATCTTTAGCACTTACCTGCCAACTATTATGCAAAAAAGTCAGCTTCGTTGAGCGAGTTCTAGTTTTATAAATAATATAAAAAAAATAAAAAACTTTATCCTTCATATAATGACCACGCATACATCACAATACATAACATTTCTTGCATCATAATAAGCATGTTCTTTATCTTTTATTCTTTCATTATCTGTCACTTTCATCATAAACGAGATTGCATAAAGCAAGAGCTCCATGTTGATCGACAACAAATATCGATCCCTGTCGGTACACATGAAAACGGTAGCTAACCCCCGACAGTTGATCCACACTGCAAGGCACATAGCCTGCTCATGAATACGGATCCATCATCATAAATCAGACTCTCATAAGTGAAGTCTATCATAGTGCTTGCAAGACTTTCCATCATCAAATAGGCCTGGGGGTAACATTCATTAAGTTCCACTTCTCATTATTATCGTCTTTCACTTTAAGATATAATACTTAACTTAATAAGTACAAAACATGGCAAGTACAAGTCATCATAAAACATAACCGACCCAGTGGGGTCAGCCCCTAGTGGGATCCAAGTACAAAAATTTTTATTCAAATGTATTTATATAACACATTTCCTTATAGAAAAATCGATCTTCCTGTTAAAACCTCTTAAAATCTTGGTCATTTAAAAACGTATATTTAGTATGCATAATAGCCCCAAAACATGGAAAAACTTATAAATAGGGGATCTAGAACTCACCTGGTTACCGAGACCAATTTCTAAACTAAGCTTACAAGGCTAGGATCTCACTACACAGCCTGCAGATGAGCTGAGACTTAAAGGGGTTAATTTCTGCCTAAATTCGCTGCTAATTTCGCTGCAAGATCAGAAATTTTGTAGCTAGATTCGCCAACAGTTTCGCTACTAGTTTCACCAGCAGTTTCGCTGCTAGTTTCCCTGGCATCTTTGCTGGCAGTTTCGCTAGCATCTTCACTGCCAATTTCACTGCTAGTTTTGCCCAACATTCGTTGGAAAAGCATGTCTGCAAAACTACCTGCGAAACTATAGTTTCACAGGAAGTCCTCATAGTTTCGCTGATTGAATATGCAAATTCGTTGGATGCATGTATAGTTTCGCAGATCGCATAAAAATTACAAACCAACCCGTTTTTAACCCAAAATCATAACTTTTTACGTCCAATCTCTTAGTTTATCATCCATGAGGATAAATCTTAGCTTTATACATGTTTTCATACGTAAAAATGTGACTTTTATGTGATTCTTTGCAACTTTTCAAAACCCAAAACCATAGAATCCGGGTTTTATCTACAGAAGGGTTTAGAGGTCGATTCTTACCTAGATTTGTTGCTCCTTTCTTGAGGTTTGATTCTCCAACACCCAGATCTTCAATCCCTTGACCTTTGAAGCTCCAAATCTTGAGTTTCCTTCACTTTCTCTCTCTACTTTCTCTCTCTATGAATTTTGGGAGCTAGGGTTGCAAATGATGGAGATGGAGGCTGCTTTGGGTGGGTTAAGGGGTTGATTATGGGCCTTAATCACTTAGGCTCTTG
>BJCM01267176.1:24273-46945 GCA_018326385.1 Flaveria bidentis | reverse complement strand
GCACAGTTACCAACTTTAGTTGGTGACAAAAGGTAAGTCAGGGACATGTCCTGACTACCATATCTCAGATAAGACTTTACCTGAGATACCTTAACTCTAGCATTGTAGTATTTGCTTTAGTTATAGGATCCCAGCTGGAATCAAAGTATATCCGGCTGTAGGTAGTATTATATATAGTTTCTCATTGTAACTCATAAACCATGCTTGTAAGAGTCTTGTAACACTTGAGTTGAGAAGCAATATATGCAAGTACCTTGAAATTATCTTTTTGTGTTTGTTCATTACTTATTATATTATTATCAACTCTTATTGACTCTGCCTTCATCCGAGTATTGTTCAAGTGAGTTTAAGAGAAAAACAAAGTGTTAGTGACATAAACTGATCCTGCACTTATGTTTGTAATGATACATCTAAAACTTATGATTATTATATTTGAGTTTAATAATAGCATTATGTGGCTGTGAATGATCTGAACCCTCACATCTCGACGTTTCCGCCATTAAGGATGGGGTGTGACATAGATTGCTACCACATGAGCAAGCTTAATTGTGAAGTTCTCCTCTTATCCACATCCGAAACGTGTTGGTGATATTAAAGGTAAGACATTACTTATGTACCTAACATCTCTCTTGTCATATAAAAGATATAGAGGTTACTTCCAATGAGACCCCTGGCTCCAAAATTTTGAAAAATAATGGCACAAGCATCATGCAATATAAATCATATATGTACAACACATAATACGTATCAATAAGCAACCATAATAAGGTAAAGTACCTAAAGTTACCAAAACATAAACCTAGAATATTAAAGATCATCAAATAATAAGATATCATATGAGGATAACAGTTCATCTAAATAGATTAAAAGGTTCAAAAAAACCCAAATAATAAAAAAAAGATAATACACATGAGGTAATCAGCATATACTTATAAAACAAAGGTGTAAAAGCAATCTAAGGCAAAAAAGACATACCAAACAATCAAAAAAATGCTTGAAAGAAACAAGTTTGGTAACACCCTAATAAAAAAGGAGCTCCTATGCACCTTAGAGATACCTAACCTTAAAATAACACCAAGACATGACATAGTAAGACGAGCCAAAGTATACTTAAGTAAAAGGTACCCTAAGAACACACTTAAGTGTACATTCACCTCTAAAAATCCTTTGCTTTAATTCTAGTCCTCTATAAACTCTCATCCTCGGTCATACACTTAAAGAGGTGCAACAATCTTAGATCATGTCGAATCCTCCCATCCCAAGTCAACTTCAGTCTTCCTCTACTCTTTTCCCCCCTAGGTTGAGGTTTGCTACAATTCTAACTTTCGCCGTAATCCCTCTTTTCTTCACATGGCTAAACCATCTCAATCTCCCTCTCTAATTTTATCAGTGATACATGCTACCCGTATCTTTGTATGAAAACTTCATTCCTTATCCGGTCCATCTTGCTGTGACCACACATCCACCTTAACATCCTCATCTCCGCCACCTTTAGTTGTCTCTCATGTGACTTCTTGATGGCCTAACAATCGGTTCCATATAGCAAAGTCGGTCGTATTGCAACTCTATTAAAATTTTCCCTTCAGTATTGTTAAGAATCTCTTGTCGCATAATACTCCTGACTGCCATTATTCGGTGTGCTACATCACTATCTACGTCCCCGACACACTACACAACAACCCTAGGTACTTAAACCTAGTAGTTTATGGAACAACTAGACCTTGAATAAAAATTTGTACGTCTTCATGTTCATTATCCCCGCTAAAGTTATAGAGCATGTACTCAGTTTAGAATGACTTATCTTTAAGGTTTTGCGCTCTAAAGCTATTGTTGGATCTTGAAAAGCTGGTGCAACTAAAATCAAACACTTATACTATTTTTGGTGGAACTTATAAAGGACTTCCGAAGCTAAGTATGGACTTCCGAAGGAAATGGAGTTCTTCTAAAGACAAAGTGCAAGATCGTCTTTCGAAGGAAAAGCTATAACTTCAGAAGACAAAGTCTTCTCTTCCGAAGTTCAAGACTTAGAAGAATTCAAAGACAATGACTTCCGAAGAAGAAGTCCTCAAGCCACAGAAGAAGCAGCCTCTTTCGAAGTATAAAAGGCTTTGGAAGAACTTGTTCTTTCGAAGCCAATTAACCTTTGGAAGATGCTGCTATGGACCAGTGCATATAAGTATGGTTCTCTTACACTTTACTGTAGACCTCTGATACTGCATGGCGTTTTCCCAAAAGGCCATGTAGTTGACCATACTTTATTCCATTGTTCACCTTTGTTTGTTAGTATAGTTGCTAACTTTAGTTGGTGAAAAAAGGTAAGTCATGGGCATGTCATGACTACCATATCTTAGATAAGACATTATCTAAGATACCTTAACTATAGATTTGTAGTATCTGCTTTAGTTATAGGATTCCAGCTAGTATCAAAGTATAATCGACTGTAGGTGATAGTATATATAGTTGCTCAATGTAACTCTTGTATCATGGTTGTAAGAGTCTTGTAAACTTTGAGTTGAAAAGTAATATATACAAGTACCTTGAAACTTATTTCTTTGTGTTCTTAAGTTACTTAGTATATTATAATCAAATCTTTGAGAGATTCTACTTATCATAACCGTGTGAGTACAAGTGAGTTTGAGAGAAAACCAAGTGGTTAGTGACATATATCGATCTTGCAGCTATTCTCCAATCCTCTAGCCTATCGTTCAAAATCATTATGGTCTCTACTATTAGCACAATGCCATTCGTGAACATCATAAACCATGGAACTGCCTCCTGTACTGACTTGGATAGTTCATCAAAAACTACCGTAAACAAAAATGGACTCGATGCTGATCTTGGTGAAGGCCCACATCTATAGGAAAGAAGTCTGTATCTCCCACATGCACACACACACAGACACACATTTCAGCCACATCATACATATCTGTAATTATCCAAGTATATCTATCAGATACCTTTCTAGCCTAGAGACTCTCCCAAATAACTTGTTAAGGCATGTTGTCATAAGCCTTTTCTAGATCAATGAATACCTTGTGAAGATCTTGCTTTTTTCTCTATACTTTTCCATGAGTCTCCTCAAAATATGTATTGCCTCCATTGTAGACCTCCCTAGCATAAATCCAATTTGGTTTGCTTTAACTTGAGTCTCTATTCTAGTTCTTCTTTCAATAACTCTTTCCCCCTAATTCATACTATGACTTAAAAGCTTTATTTCCCTACAGCTAGCATAGCATTATGCATCTCCTTTGTTTTTATTCAAGGTTATTAGAACACTACTCCTCCACTAATTTGACATCTTGTCGGTCCTAAAGTAATGTTAAACAACTTTGTTAACCATTGAAGTCCATCTTCCCTTAGGCACTTCCACACCTCTATTGGTATGTTGTTCGGACCAACTGCCTTAGCCCTTCCCATCTTTTGAAGAGCCTTCATCACTTTTTTTGTGATATTTGGACAATTGTAATTATTTTGTGATTTATGAGCCGTTTAATCATGGTCATGTTGTTGGCTTGAGTTCCTTCCATTGAAGAAGTTTCCCACCTATTCTTAATATCTCACCCCTTTACCAAGACGTACCCATCTTCCACCTTTATATACTTTACAACTCCCAAGTCTTGTCTCTTATGATCCCTAGCTTTGCAAATCTTGAACATATCATGTTCTTCTTCTTTTGTCCCTTGTATTTTGTACACTCTCGTAAGCTATGTTCTTTGCCTTTGACATCACCCTTTTTGCCTCTCGGTTGGCGTCCTTGTATTAGTTTCACGCTTTGTCTCTCTTCCTCATCATTGCGACCTATGAGCTCCCTAAAGCTTCATTGTTTGTTTCTTATCTTGCTTTGTACGTCTTCATTGTTTGGTCTCTTTTGTTGCTTGTATAATGTTATTCGCCATAGCCTCCCACTAGTGGTTTGCATCGTTGTACAATTCAGCTGAGGTTGTTGATATGATATTATCTCTAAATATTGTTATCGTACTTCAGGCGCCCCCACATTTAATTACTAAGAATGTTAATTAATTATTTTCTAGATTAAAAATAGTTTTAATAAATTAAGAAAAAAACTTTTTATTAATGTTATTTTTAAAGAAACAATTTTTTGTAAGATAAGAATTTTTTTTATAAAACATCAAACCTTTTAAAAAATATGAAATATTTTATAGTTGGTATTTTAAAAAGTAAACTTTGTATAGATAAAAAATAATTAAAATCTGGAGTTATAACAAGAAACTTTTTAAAATGACAATTTATTTAAAATGTTTCTTTTAACAAAACGTTTATTTTTTTAAAATAACAACAAAAATCTAAAAAATTGATATAATTGAATAATTACTAATAGTTTTTACTTATATGTATTTAATCACATCTTTATTTTACTTCGTTTTGGAAAAAAATATTCAATTTATTCAACTCGTGTAATACACGGGTTTCAGTATTACAATAAAACTAAGTTAATGTAAAGAAAAGGTATAATAAAGTTCTGTTTGGATTAATTAATCTATTGGTACCTTGAATAAAAAAGACAAATTAAATGTAAAAATAGAAATTGAAAAAACGGTGAACATTTTCTTTCATTTTTCTTCTTTTACTTCAATTAAAATTTGTCCTTTTCATCATAATCGAAATCAAAGTCAATGTTCAAAACACATTTATATCAATCAAAAAACTTGTACATACACTTCTATACAGTTGTGAAAATTCATTGTATTTCAGGGCTTGAATGCACCTACATAAGTCCACCCCCTTGACTATGTCATTATTTGCTTCAGCGTTGGTTCCTGTCACACACACACACACACACACTTTTGGAGAGGCATCATCCAATAACAACATATATATAACTTGTTAAGGAGGTCATCTTTTACATAAAATACAAACAAATTAAAATTTAAGTGTTTGTAACTTTAAAGAAGATAACATGAATATTCAATGCAAGTTTTACTTAATAGTATTAGGTGTGTAGGATCTTTCTATTATTTCACAAATTCATGACCATCAAGTTGCTGCAATGAAGAAGCAAAGTTTATTTTTCTACGACTGGGACTTTTTTATTTTTGGTTAAACCTAAAGTAATTGCACACCAAACAGATGTTAGGATCAACATTCAAAAATTGTTATTAACTAATATGTGAAAATAAGTAACATCTAAATATATAGAAAGGTAACTAATTAAACTTCCTATCTTCTCTATACTATTGCTTTAAATATAAATGGATTGAATACACAAATACTAGATACTTATTCTGTAAAGTAGCTTCTAAACCATCTCCAAAATCTCATCTTCTTTCATTATCTACTTTCCCGGAGGATATACAACGCTAGCAGCCACATAATCAGCTTCGACGAGGATGGTGCTATTTTCATTCTCGGTTGATTACTTTTGACATAAGCAGTCAGGCAACGGGTTCACATAAAATGGTTCTTCTGACCGGAACCTATCAGTTCCTTTTGTCCCTGAGATTGGACCCTTTCTCTTCCTTGGTGAGCCTTGCCTGCAAACAAGATCCAAAAGGGAAGATGAAAAATCAATAACCGGTGGTGTTTGGTTTGTAGAATTCCTCGATATGATGGAAGTGGAACTCCATTTCATATTCTGTTTGGTTGGAATAATGGAAGGAACAGGAACCCTCTCGCATTAAGTCCAATGAATCAAGTTTTTTTGCGGTGGTTTCAGGTGGTGAGGGTTCAAGTCTTGGCATGGACATATGGTATCAATGTATCTATCGATATTATCAATAATTATTTTTTATTACTATTATTATTGTTAATTCCATTTCATATATATTCCAATTCATTTACAAATTATATTCTTACAAAAACATTCTATTATTATTGTTAATTCGCATTAAGCCCTAAGACTCTTTATATGGATTACAATGGCAATTTCAGCCCATTCACTTATAAATAAGTCAACTGATGTTATACTTCATATCTAACTGCCAAATGGATCAAAAGTCACACAAAGTGTAGTGTTGATGCATACAACTTACTAACTTCATATCTAACTGCCAAATGGGTCAAAAGTCGCACAAAGTGTCAAGAAACAAAGGTCTCAAGTATCCTTTGATAACCAAGAAAAAGAGAGATGTTGCCTTTGTCAAGGGATTTCATGAAAAATGAATTGTTATATATTCATCTAATATTGTGGTTTTTGACCATTAGACTCCTTGTGACAGTCGTGCATAGCACGTCTATGTCCCTAAGCTGTGTTTATAAATTACATCATCAAACAATGATTAATAGCACAGGAGAGAGGAGAAACATACCGTCTTTTGTGAATCTCAATTATCCGACTAGAAAGTTTCTTGCCTTCTTTCATTGTGCCATTAGCAATTTTGTCAAAAATACGAACAAGGACCTTTCTGAAGAACAAATGAGTAAGAATATTAAGCAAAAACCAACTAGAATACCGTATCAATGAATAACACGCAAAGACTAATAAAATATTTCAAGTATTAAATATCAAAATAGACTTTAATAACAACAAAATAACTATATGTGGACCAAAATCAAGTATTACACTGACTTCTTAACCACATTAGTGGTTTATGTTACAAATTAACCATTAATGATAAGTAAATGGAAAAAAAACACTACAGTTTGAAAGAATCTTTCGAATAAACAAAACCATTTAAAAAGTGAACAACTTGCCTGTCCGGAGAAATAGTTTTCCTGTGCCCCAAAAAGCGTCGATGGCCCTCAACGGCCCTTGCCATATTCCCAGAATAAGAAGGAACAAAAATGTCACTCTCAACAGACACAATGTAGTCTAAAGCAGCCATTTGAGATGCATGGTTGATGAATGGATCAAGCTCCTCAACTGATGCCAATTTTTCCTACAAAGATAAACACAAAGATTATTGAAAATGTAGAAACTGAGAAAAAAGTAAGATCCTTGCTTGATCATTTCATAAAATCACTTCGTTGGTATCACATTGAGCCAAAAGAAAAGAAATGTAATCATGGGTTCACTTAGACGTTCTAAATTGTCAAGACATAAAGGGGAAAACTACACAATTATGATTCATTTTGATGGGTCGGCAAACAGTTCTGATACAAATATGTTTAAATATATATAAAAAACCGATTAATCGTTCTTTAGGCGGCTAATGTAGATTATTGTTGCGCGTAATTGTGTACTCGTAACATTGAATTTATCTTTCAACATTATTTAAGTTATTTTAGATATCCTTACCGAATTAGTTAATTGAGGGGACATATAGATTCAAAACAATCTTTTCTATAGTTTCAAGATTAAAACTTTCAACAAGAATATCATTATCTATTAACAATAATATAAGGAAAGAAGTCAAAGTCAAAGTAGTTAATTCAATGACTAGATGGCCTTCACACCTTTTTCATTATAATGGGGAAGCAAGAAATGAGATCAGCCATACGGGAATCACCCCCGTATATTTCTCCAGCAGCAATATATATAGGAGTCGTAGGCGGGAATCCAAGGGCCCTAAGTAATATTCCAACTTCTTTCGGAGTCAAAGGACAGTATCCTTTTGATCTTTGTTCAGTGGAATCAATATTTTTCACCTTCCAGTAAGACGTGTTTTCTCTAAAAAAAATAATCATCAGAATGAATAAATATAAGACAAACAAATGTACTCAATAATATCCTACTCATAAAGTTGGGGTTGGGAAAATAAAATACAAGAGAATCAGCATATTTAAGAGTAAAAAATAACTGTTGTTATAATAAATTTACCTAATAGCTGTAAGTTCATTAGCTTCTTCAATGGATAAATCATGTGTGCATCCACTAAAGGCAAGCATGTCCTTTTCATACCGCAAATGCAACGCAATGTAAGGACCATAAGACCTCATCCGGTCCACCAGCAACTACACAGAAACTAATTTAATCAAATACAATAAAGTAAGCTGATAATAAAAATAAATTGCATATTAATTCATAGTTTTACTTTTCCCATTGCTTCTATACGCGGTGAGAAGCGGAGGGCTTGGTAACATGCACAACAACGCAATTTCTGGATATCAGGAGGAAGGTTATTATTAGCTAACCTTGAATCGGATTTTGCTGCACGAATAACCTAAAAGAGGGAGAAAAACGATCAGTTTATTCATTTTCATACTTTTGACTTTGGAGAGAAGTCAATAACTACACTTAAACATATAGGTGTACCTGATAATCATCCCACAATTTTGCAATCTCTTGCTCATAGTAATCAATACCTGACCAGCTTCTAAAGTGCTTAACAGCCCTCGTGGCAGTCATTAATTCTTTAGGAAGTTTTTTGATTATTTTTACGTCATTAGCCAATGACGTAATGAAATAATCTTCATCAAATACATCAGAGAAGTTGCTGCATTTTCACATGAATTAAAAGTTTTCAGTACCCAAAAACCAAACTCTCAACTAAATCATGTCAGAGTTTTAATAAACAGAACCTAGAGTCTTGCCAAAATGATCGCTTATCGAGCTCTGGTACTACAAGAGTAGCATTTATAATACGGGCAACAGCTACCATATCACATATCTACAAAAAACAGAGTTGGATTTTATAGAAACATGAAACCAGTTTTCCTTATTTTACAAGAAACATATAGAATGAAAAACAGGACATACCCCGGCACGCATTTGATTGAGCCCACCATTTGTATGAACAAGCAAGTAACCTCGAGTTTCTTGTGGAGCTAATGTCACAAATGAATCAAGTCAAATATGGAAATTACATTGTTGTTATATATCCATTCGTAAACCAAATTTAGGAGTTCCTGACCTAAATAGGATGAACTTGGCTCAATACAAGGGGCGAAGTCACGGTTCGGTGGATGTTTCCACAACTTGTTGAGATCCAATGAACCGTTTGCACCATCCAACTGTCAAGTCTAAGGGAGTGAAAACATGAAAGAAGCATGACTATCTTTGTATCAATACAAACACACACTATTGTTTGCTAATTTTAAGTGTCAAGGAGATTTCTAAACTATCATATTTCTCTAACCATTGCAAACAAACCATTATTATTAACAATATGTAAACAAACACTATAACATGAAATTTTTGGACAAAAGTAGTTCCCAGATTGAATAAATTGCAATATATAGCAGCACACTTTCACTCACTCCATCTTTAATTTCAACACTTGACTATGAAAATCATTAAAAATGCCATCAAACCTTCAAAGATTATTGTAAAAACCATTCAACTTGGTCAGCATTTACAGGATATTTGGTTAACGTTGCCCAAAATAATCAACTTTGAAAAGTATAGCGGTTTTGGTAATGTTTTTTTTATGTCGAGTGACCATATTTGAAATGAAGTGAATGTATGTATTATTTATTTCAACTTTGCCCTTCGAAAATCATTCTTTCTTGCATACTATAGCATTTTCATGACATTTTGCACGAATTATGGCCAGTTTTCAACAAAATAACCAAGTGCAATGGCTTAAAAAAGTCATTAAATCCTACCTAACATCTCATGTATGATGGATGAAAGATTAATTGTATTTAAAAGCTATAAAATAGTAAAAAGAATTGATGGGTAAATAGAAGTTATATCAATGTTGAGTGAAGCACATTAACCTTAAGATCAGGGAGATGAGCTTGCGACAAATGGGGTTGAATCCAGCTTTGCTCTCTGCTCAACTTCTGGTATCGAAGTTCATGTTGCTACAAATTTAAATTACCCGGTATTAGTGACATTCTCAGTCCAAATTCTTGTGGGTTCCACACACAATAAAATTACAACATTTGTTATCTAATTTCGTATTGCTACAAATCAAAGCAGGCAATTTCAATCTGAGATCTGAAAAGAACTACAGCAAAAATCATGAAATATAATGTTTGATATGATTATCTAATTTATTTATTTTAATCAAACCCAGATTCACAATTCAAAATCCAAACAGAACCCACAATAATACTAGGAATAGTACTTTTGGCATCCAATTTCATGCTAATACAAATTTTATAATACTAAAACTCACAAGATAGAACACTTAGCATCTCTTTTTGTGTTGCCACAAACCGAATCAGACAATATCAGTTTGAAATCAACCAAGATTGGTGACTTCTCCATCTCAAATCAGAGTAAACAAACAAACAAATCAATGTGCGCATTTATATCTCACTCGTAAGAGGGTCCGGGCAATCTCAAATTAGAGTTAAGGTCACAAATAATTAAGAAACAGAACAAGATTTAAAAATACAAAATATAATTATAAAGAATTTATATCACCAAACCCCCTTAAAATCCCCATCTGGATTAAAAAATGATTATAATCTAAAAGATAGAATCACATATAAACCCGTAAAATTGTCTTTAGTTACTATTTAGCATATTGGCCCAAATGAGGATTTTTTGTTTTTATTTTTTTTTAAGGTCAAATTTCAAACAACAAAGCTTCAATAGAAAATGAATGATTCACTCTTGGTCCAGTAAAGAAACAAATATTCAAATATTACACCAAAAATTGGAATGAAACATTAAATCTTGGTTTAGATAACAAACAAAGAAGCACATTTCAAGAACAGCAAGGTAATTTCACATGAGGAAATTCAAGAAAAGCAAGAATCTATATAAAAGAAGGGGTTAAAAGAGCAATCACCGTAGGGAGGGTGTAAGGATCAGGAAGCATAGAAACTTGAGAATGAGGGAAGAACATATGCAAATGAGCAGAAAGCAGAGCCACCAATGAAATTAAAGCTATGGCGCATGATAGCATTCTCCTCATCAACCCTAACTTCCTCCATCTCTTTTTCTGCATCTTATTCTTTTGTTTGCTGAAATCAATGTCGACAGCCTCAGTTGCTACACACACAATCACAAAGAACACACAACACACAATCCGATGTTGGCGATCAAGATCATGAGTATGTACCAACTTAAATAGAAAAAAAAAGCAAACAATTATGTGGAATTTTGGATTTTTCTTGTCGAGCTGAAAAATGGAATGCAATAATCTAAGAGTTTTATATCAACTGGTTTAGAAGGATGTATCTTATGACTTTTCAAAGTGAAGGTCATGGGTTAAAATCTTACTAGGTGCAATATGCTCCTAGTGAGCCAAAAAAATAGAGTAATTTGGTCAATTTTATAACACCATTGGGTATTAAGCTAACACCTGTTTGGTTTTAATGGATTACCTCATCACATGCAAAAAAATAGGGTAATTTGGTCAATTTTGAATACACTTTAAAATTATATTTTTAAGAACCATCTTATCTTCATTTTTAGGTTAAATATAAAGTTAATTACACAAACATCATGCTCTTTATCTTCCTTCATCTTTAAGTCCCAACAAGCTTCAAATAACAATTATGTTGTGTAAATGTGAAAGATCAGCCGTAATAAAAACCTCTTGGACTAACAATAACCTTAGACGATGCTTCTATTCTTGCCCACAATCGGAAATTTCTTTTAAACCATCGATTTCATCTCCATTTGTTTTTATTGTCTAACTTGTTTTATTATTATTTCTTTGTTTATATAATTATATTTCATAAAATATAATTTTACCCCCTCAACCCTTAAATTTTAACGTAAAAGGAAAATATTGTCCTACATAATGTATAAAATGCAAATTATAAATTGTTTTCTAAAGCTATTGTCACAAATTAAAAGTCTAAGTACTTGTTCGAACCATATCAGTTTGTAATATCTAGAAGGGTGATCATATGATGCCATCGGGAATACATAAAAACAACACAAAGAATGATAAAGTGTGTAGTCATGTAATGGTGTATAATTACCTCACATGTTAGTTATTAGACAATACTTGAATAAAAAGAAATAAAACAATTGCTTTTATGGTGTAATTATATATATGTAAGAAAGTGTGAAGACCATATGATAAATTTTTTAAATTAGAAAAATAAACTTTAGCACTACCATATTCAAACTAAAGATAACAACATTTTTATAGAATTTTTTTTAATATTAAAGTATGTAAAAGTTATGACTGTCTGAAAAACCATAGTGGTTGTTACATTAATGTCGTTGTTGTGTCGTCATCATTGTTGTTATTGATGTTGTTGTTGTTGCTGTAGTAGTAGTAGTTGTTGTTGTTATTGTTTTTGTTATTGTTGTCATTGTTGTTGTTGTTGTTATTGTTGTTGTTGTTGTTGCTACTATTGTTGTTATCATTACTTTTGTTGCTATTGATATTAGTGATACTACTATCATTTTATAACACATGTAACTTTTAATGATTGCATTATATATATATATATATATATATATGTATGTATGTATATATATATATATATATATATTAAGACTTGCAGTTACTTAAATTCTTAAACTTTATGCTGTTAGAATAAAAAACTCTTAGGGTTTGTTTGGTATGGGTAATGAAACAGACGAAAGAATAAAATAAATCATTACATTCCGTTGTTATGTTTAATTACCCTTTATAAATGGATTAATTCATTACTTTTTTGTTTGTTAGGTAAGAAAAGACAAAAGAATGAAATATAATAGTGGTTATGGTGGTTGATCCTAGTTCCAGGTGGCAGTGGTTGGTGGCAGGGGTGGTAGCCGGTGGTTTCCAGTGACGACGGTGATGGTGGCGGTGGTTTATGGGGGCCAGTGGTTGGCAGTGGTGACAATGGCGGGAGGCGGGGGGTTGGCAGTGGTGGTGGTGGTCGTGCATGGTTTTGTTGCCCGGTGACGATTGATCTTGGTGGCTGGTGGTGGTGGTTGTGGTGGGTAAGTGGTTGGAGTTGGTGACTAATGATAAAAGAAAGATTGGAATGAAAAAAGAAGAAGGGAGTGGATAGAATGAATTCGAAAAAATAGAATTAACTATGTAATGGTTCATTATAATACTCTCCCCAGCCAAACATGTATTTTTTTCATTCATTCTCAATGGTTCATTTCATTCATTCATCCTCAATGGTTCATTCCATTTCCCCCTTCATTATTGCATGCCAAACATGTATTAACAAATGCGAATAGCCGAAATAAATGCTGACAAGTATTTTGTAAATCCGCATTTACTAATGCGGATGTCCTGCAACAAATGCGTATAAGTGTTTGTTCATCCGTATTTGTCAATGCTGATGACCAAACACTAATATTGAAGACCAAAAGAAATGCCGATCAAGATCAACACATCCACATTAGTCAATGCGGGTGAACAAAAGAAATGCTAATGAAGATCATCACATCCGCATTAGTCAATGCGGATGATCAAAAGAAATGCTGATGAAGACTTTTGTACTTAGACTGGTTCTCTGATGTATAGGTCAGGGGTAGTTTAGTCATTTTGTAAAAGACATTTTGTCAGCCTATAAATAAAATAGAAAACCTTGTATGTGAGGTGACTGTTGATACACATTCTAGACAATTAGAATCTTTTGTTTAGTCTTATGTTTACAAGGTGTCTTGTTACTGTTTAATGCAAAAACCCTACCATTCATTGTAACCGATAACATTCATTAATACAAACAACATTTATGAGTATTTCTTGAATTCAATGTTCCTTGATTGTTTGATTTCGGCTTACAATCACTGACTTAATCATCATATTTGGTCCTTGTTGATTCATATCAACAGAGAATATCATTCTCAAACCTAGTCAATTGGTATTAGAGCTTTGGCTCTAGGTTCTTCTTTAGATTTGCCTAAATCTGAGCAGAACTTGATTGATCTGGTGATTGAGTTACTAATAGAGTGTTCGACTACCTCTACTTAGTAAATTCTAGAAAGCTCTTCAACAGTCACTATTCATCTGTACTCATCTTCAAGAACAAACCCGTGAACATTTGTTACAATAGAAACATATAAACATCAGCAGATTTGGTTATACATAAGCCTGTTTAGACTGTTTGGACTAGTTGAACTTAACAATCAATCTAATCATTATTCAAAAAGGTTAAAAACAACTTATTAAAATGGATTCACATAATTTCTCTGAACCTGGTCATACTCCAAAACCTCCCATGCTTAAACACAAATATGAGTTTAAGCAATGGAAAATCAGATTTATGAATTATATTACAGGTGTAGATCCAGACTATTGGATTTCAATATGTAAAGGCCCTCACATTCCTGTGACACTTTCTGCTAATCAAGCTGCATTATACAAAACCTCAAGAATACCTATTGAGGATCTCACACTTGATGATGATGACTACAAGAAGATAAAAGTTGATCTCAAAGCTTATTGTATACTCACTCAAGCACTGAAAATGGATGTGCTAAAAATTCTAGAAAAGTATGGAACTGCTAAAGCTGTTTGGAATGCACTGCTAATAATGTGTGAAGGCAGTAGTGAAGTGGCTGAAATTAACAAGGACAACCTTGTTAATCAATATGAAACCTTTCATCACTCCAAGTGGGAGTCAATCTCTAAACAGCTGCATAGATTTGTGCAGCTGGTGAATGATTTCGAGATCATGGGGGTAACATACAAAGTCAAAGAACTAAACGAGAAGATGCTCCATAGTCTTCCAGAAAGTTGAAAACAAAATGTTACAATGCTGAAAAACACCCTTGATCTGGAGAGTACCACCTTGGATATCATGATTGCCAAGATAGAAGCTCTTGAACTTGATGAAATGAGCAGGAATCTTGGTGGACCTCAAGTCATTGAAGCTTATAAGTTTCCATTAGACACTCACTCTATAGAAAATGTATTCATCACTGATGACTTTCTTTCCTGAAGAGATCAAGTGAAGACAACTAGTTTCATTACTGCTCCAACAACTAACAAGCCTTCAACATCATCACAACCAATAGGGTTCACTGCAACTCCCTCAACTATTCACGAAGACCCAAAATCAGAAGAGCCAAAGGCAACTTACAATGCCTTTGTTGCTAGCTTTGAAGCTTACCTAGGAAGCAGACTTAAAGAGCAAAATGAATCTAACACTAGTGAACCAAAATCAATAGTAAAAAAAGTCACAAATACTCAAAATAAACCAAATGTTTATACTGAAACATATGAGGAGAAAATTAAATTAGGTCACCCAATTAAAATCAAGGAGTGTTCAGACAAGACAGTGAATGTCTTTAAGCTAACAAGCCCAATCAAAGCCATTATTCCATTTGTGAAATTTATACCTGAAATTGTAAAAGAAAAGAAGAAAGTCATGGCCTTAGTGAAACCTTCTGCTGAAAGTAGTTCTAATTATGAGATTAAATCTTCAAAAAATTCAAGCAAATTAGACAAAGTTTCACTACCAAAGAAAAGCAAAAGTTCATTGATTTCAAAAAAAAAAATCCAGTCAGACCCTCAATCACCAAATTCAAAGCAAGGAGTAAGGTTTGACATCTACAATAGGGATCATGTAAATCAATTTGAACAAGAAGTCAAGAAGAGTTTGAGGAAGCAAAAGCAGCCTAAAATAGTCAAAAAAGTAGTGTTGTGAAACAAACTACTAAAAAGGTTTATTTTTCTTCTTCCCTTAAACCAAAGGTTGTGACTCAGTTAAGAACGAGTAAATCTACTAAGTCAGCAACAGTAAAATCAGATTCAATAAACAAACATATGTGTTGTGACATTTGTGAAATGTCTAATCACAAAACAGATACGTTCTATTTCAATCAATATTGCTCTATTTGTGACATGAACAATCATTCCACCAAAAACTGCTATTTCAATAAATATTGTGCAGTCTGTGATATGACCAACCATAATACATCTGATTGTTTCATCAAGCAAAAAGGGTTGAGATTTCCCCAAAACAAGCCCATCTCACCAATATCATTTGTGAAACCAAAAATCAGAAGTCATTTCATAATAATCAATCTAGGACTTCTAGCTCAGATAATGACATGAGTAACATGAAAGAGTTAAGGAAGACTCAAAGAAACAAATATCATAACATCAAGCAAACATATGATCTTCACAAACCAAAAATAATGTTTGATAATAAAAAACGGATTAGATTTCTTCAAAGAAATAGAGACCAAAGGTTTCATTATTCTTCTAACTCTTCAGCTGAAATTGATGAGATGAAACATTCCAAATATCATCAGAGATCTCCCAAAACACCTCTCTCTAAGTCACAGTTTAGAGAAAAATACCAAGAAGTCACTATCATGGATAGGAACGGGAAACCCAAGACCATTATGGCTTGGGTTCCAATTCTAATTAGTTCTTTTGTGCTTGCAGGGTCATCCATACAGGTCCAATAGCTTATGGTACGTGGATAGTGGATGCTCCCAACACATGACTGGAGATCGTTCCCTCCTTCATGACTTCAAAAATATACAAGGAACCACTGTGACATTCGGAGGAGATTCACAAGGTAGCAGAATCACTGGTGAAGGATATGTGACAAATGGAATGTTGAGCTTTGATAGAATGAACTACTATGAACAACTGAATTTCAATCTTCTCAGCGTGTCTCAGAACTATGACAAGAAATATTCAACTCACTTTACCGACACTCATTGCTACATTCTGAAACCAGGATTTCAAATTCCTAAAGAATGGGTTGTTTTAAAGACCCCGAGGAAGAATAACACCTATGTCTTAAACCTAAATTCTGCTACACCAAAAGAAGAAACATGTTTTCTGTCAAAAGCATCTTTTGATGAGTCTTAGCTTTGGCATAAACGCTTGGGTCACACAAAATTTAAAAACATGACCAGATTAGTCAAAGGAAACCATGTCATTGGTTTACCCCAAAAAGAATTTCACTTTGTTGATCATTGTTTAGCATGCCTCAAAGAGAAACAACATAAATCTTCCCACAAACCAAAGCTAGTGAACACAAACAATTCTTCATTGAAGCTACTTCATATGGATCTTTTGGACCAACTCATGTTATGAGTATTGGAAAGAAACAGTATTGTTTGGTGATCATTGATGACGTTTCAAGATTTACATGGGTTTTCTTCTTACTTCATAAAAATGAAGCATCCTAACTAATAAAAATTTTTATCACAAAAATTGAAAACCAACTTGATCATAAGGTCAAAACAATAAGAGGTGATAATGGGACATAATTTAAAAATAAAGATATGAGTTCCTTTTGTGCAACCAAAGGCATTGCTCATCAATTCAGTGCAACTAGAACTCCTCAATAGAATGGGACAGCTGAAAGGAGAAATTGAACACTGATTGAAGCAAAAAGAACAATGCTAGCTGATGCTAAACGTCCAATTACCTTTTGGGCAAAAAGTAGTTAACACTTCGTGCTTTGTGCAAAATAGAACTATAATAGTAAACAAAAAGAACATGACTCCTTATGAACTATTGTTTCACAGAAAACCATTTATTGGATTTTTCAAGTCATTTGGTAGTCTTGTCTTAATATTAAACACCCGAGACTATTTGGTAAAAATTTCATCTAAGTCTGGTGAAGGATTGTTTGTAGGTTATTCTTTAGTTTCAAAGCCTTATAGAGTGTTTAATCCTAGATTAAACATTATTGATTAATCAACAAATGTTCAATTTAAGGAACATTCATTACCCAAATCCACAAATGGTCCCAACTGGTTGTTTAATATTGACTCATTTAAAAAATCTTTTGATCAATTTCATTTGTCTGATGTAGGAAATATACCTTCAGTTGAACCTTATTCAGGGGTATAAAGAAGAGATGACTTTCCAATGATTCCTCCATCCTCTTTAGAACACCTGAATGAAGATGTTCTATGACAAGCTGATCCTATCAAACAACCATCTCAAAATCAAAATGTTTCAACTGAAGCTGGTCCCAACTTGTGACCATCACCATCAGAAGACCCATCAATTGAAGTCAGAAATGAAGATCAAGCTACACCTCTAGTTGAAATAGAAAGAACATCAAATGATGGAAACAATTAAAGTGCTGCTAATGCTGAAGCAGTCACAGAAACATAATCTAATTATCTTCATAACTCTCCAACAGTACAAGATGAAGGTACCTCTCACCATGATGATATGAATGTCTCTAATCTTGATGTAACAATTGCCGGTGACTCAATTCCAACCATCAGAATACATAAGAATCATACAGTAGAAAACATTATTGGTGAACTTAATGAAAGGGTGACAAGAAGCAAGTCAAGTATTGCAAAAATCTGTTTGTTCTCATGATTTCTTTGTCAAACACTACCCAAAAACATCAAAAAGGCTCTTTAAGACAATAGCTGGATTGAAGCAATGCAGGAAGGATTGCTGCAGTTCAAGAAGCAAGAAGTATGGCAACTGGTAGATCTTCCCGAATGACAATACCCATCCATACCAAATGGCTGTATAGAAACAAAACTGATGATAGAGGAATTGTCATCAGAAACAAAGCAAGACTAGTGACACAAGGATATACTCAGGAATAAGAAATTGACTATGATGAAGTGTTTGCACATGTTTCCAGATTAAAAGCAATAAGAATCTTTCTTGCATACTCAGCATCTATGAAGTTCACTATTTATCAAATGGATGTAAAGTGTGCTTTCTTGTATGGAAAGATTGCTGAGACTATATCATCTTTCCTTATTGAACATGGGTATGAAAGATTATAGATTGATCCGACTCTCTTCATAAAAAGAAAAGGAAGAGACATGTTGCTGGTCCAGATCTACATGGATGATATCATTTTTGGCTCAACAAACAAGCTACTCTGCAAAGATTTTAAAGATCTCATGAATTCAAAGTTCCAAATGAGTGCAATGGGGGAGCTCACATTCTTTCTAGGAGTGCAAGTCCAATAGAGGGCATATGGAATCTTCATTAATCAATCAAAATATGTGGAAACAATGTTGAAGAAATTTCACCTTGTTAATTGTCAGTCCATCAGAACACCTGTTAATACTAAAGTGAAGATAGGACCTAATCCAGAACGCAAATTAGTGGATCAGACTCACTATCGATCTATGATCACTTAGGCCTAACATTATGTTTGTTGTTTGTGTGTAACGCCTCGAATAATATCTAAGCGAGCCAAATAGTAATGATGGGCTTAGACGAGATCATTTAATAAAAATAAGATGTATATGGGCTTTAGACCGAGAAGACATTGCGGGTTACGTGTTTAGCGCGTTTAAGGTCCCGGGAATGCCTGGTATATATAAACGGATCAGCTTGGGCAACTCTCATTTGCAACTCAACACTCTAGTTCTAGAGAGAGAAAGTAGAGAAAAATTGAAGATTCGAGGCTCAGTTGATCTCGGGATTGAAGATCGATATTTGTGGGCATCCAAACAACAAGTAAACACCACGAATCCAGGTAAGAAACATCATTTAATCGTTCCTTTTGATGTAAACCCGGATTCTAGGTTTGGGGTTTTTGAAAGTGGTAAAGATTCGCCCAAAAACTCATGTTTTTGTGTAAGAAAACATGTAAGAAGCTTAGATATAGCTTATTGGGTGATAAACCAAGGTTTTGGATGTAAAAGATTGAAGTTTTGGATCAAAATGGGATGGTTCGTATTTTTCAACCTGTTCTGCGAAACTGGGTGTTCATCCAGCGAAATTAGTTGTTCGTCCGGCAAAACTGTGGATCTTCCTGCGTAACTATTGTTTCACATACATGGTTTTCCAACGAAAGTTGGGCGAAACTAGCAGCGAAACTAGCAGCGAAGATGCTAGCGAAACTGCTAGCGAAACTGCTGGCGAAACTAGCAGCGAAGCTGCTGGCGAAACTAGTAGCAAAACTGCCGATCTTGCAGCGAAATTAGGCAGAAATTAACTCCCTTGAGTGTTAACTTATATGCAGGCTGTGTAGTGCAACCCTTGCTTTAAAAGCTTGATTGAGAAGCTACTCACTGAGTCCAGGTGAGTTCTAGATCCCCTATTTTAAAGGTTTTGAACTAGTTTGGGGCTAGAAATGCATACTAAATATATGTTTTGAACGACTAAGATTTTAAGCGGTTTTAACAGGAAGATCGAATTTTTCATGAGAAAAGGTGCAATATAAAAGTGTTAAAATAAAATTTTTCACGCTGACCTGGCAGCCCAGCCACAGCCAGGGGCGTTGCCCCTTGGACCCCACTAGGGGCTGTTGCCCCTAGGACCCTGCTGTCAGGGGCTGTAGCCCCCAAACCCCCGCTGTCCCACGGTGGGTCAACTATGTGTTATGATGACTTATGCTTGTGGTACATATGTTTATGTATGTGCGCGTATGATGCGTGATGATGATGTGTGATGGTTTATGTGATGCATGATTGGTGATGATGGGATGGGCATGATGGGCATGATTAATATTATGTATGCATGCCGGTACGTATGATGATTGGTATGATCTTATTGGTGAACCTGTTTATGTATGTATTTTTGCATGGCTTTGCGTTGATGGTTAATGAATGAAATGAAAAGTATTATATAACATAAAGTGGAAAGTAATGAAAAGAGGAACATAACGATGATATGCATGAATTAATGAATGATGAAAGGTAACGAAAGTCTTGCAAGCCTTGTATATCGGGACACGCAATTAAAAGGTGTTAGCCCAATGGTGTGTGGGTTCGCTACCCTGGGAGGATGCACATTGGGGTCTTTCTTTGTGATTGACCATTTGTATGGAACCATTGTTTCTTGCCTTAGGTACTGTGACCAGAGGTGCTGGGCATCATGAATGAAGGTCTATAATAGGCTTAGGTCCAGTACCATGAGCATAAAGGGCATAGCACATGACAATGGTATACCTGAACTTTATCTTAGGTACTGTGGCCAGAGGTGTTGGGCACCATGAATGAAGGTCGATGATAGGCTTAGGCCTAGTACCATGAGCATGAAGGGTAAACTTCATGGTTTTGATGGAAAGAGAAGATGTAATGATGAACGAACGAACGAATGAAAGTAAGAATGTATGAACGAATGGAAGTTAAAGGATGAACGATGAAGATAATAATGGTATTATCTATGTGTACGTATGATGTGTGATCACATGCAAAGTAAAGGACGGTTTTAATGAATGTAAAGTATGTTTTATGTTAAAACTAGAACTCACTCAGCAACGCTGACTTTTTATGCATTTTCCCAGTTGGCAGGTGAGCATTGTTGAGGATGGCGCGGGGCATCTACTTGGAATTTTTGGATGGCATTCTTTTGTATAACGTTTTTGCATTGTAATACGAACGAACTATATTTTGTAATGAACGATGTATTATTTTGCAAAAGTGTTTATTTAAAGGAAATGAAATATTTGTTTAAAGTGTTTCCGCTACATATTTTAGTAAAGATAATGTAATTATATGTTTTATGTGCGATGATGGACTAACTGTGAGCGTCCCGGGAACGAGGCCTTACATGCTTGATCAAAGTAGTTATTTACTTAAAAGAGAAGCTTTCGGTTATGGAAACTAAAACACATGATAAAAAAACACATCAATGTTACAATAAAATTTTAGAGTTGTAAAAACGATTGTTATGAAACCTGAATTCGATTTTTATTACCCGTATGTTGCGGCCTAATAAGTTAAATAAAGTAGTTTAAGCAAAAAAATTAAAAGATAAAAAAACTCCCCAAAGAGATAATGTTGGTCATAGGTTTCGAACCTGCAACACAGCTCGTTGAAAAGCAAATGAAATTACTGTTTTGGTAACGCGGGGAACCAAACTGATTACAAGCAAAAAACATTCGGATTCGCTATTATTGGAAGCGGTTTCGGTATAAGTTTTATGGTTTTCAACAAAACAAGACGATAATGATCAAACTCACACCATGTAACATAATAGAAATACTCATGTCGCGTGGCAGGTAAAATAATAAAACACCCGCCATGTGACCTGAAGAAAAATAACAAAACACATGTCGCATGGCGTGAGGAAAAAACTAGTTATAATAAATGATGAATATATAAAAAGTCAAAATAATGATGCTATCATTTCAGAGGAAGGTGTATAATGATGCAATCATAATCTTTATCTTTATAAATGGGAAGTGAAAAATGTGATCATTGTTTAATTTTTTTAATGAAGAGTTGATTGCTACTATGTAAATTTAAAAAAATATGAATTTTAATTAATAATTCAAACTATCGGTTAATGCTAAAGTTTAATCTCAACTAACTGTTTGATTAGTATTAAACCCAATTTACGATTTCATTACTAATAATAGTATCAATCTAATTGTTCATTAACTTCGTTAGCTTTTTATGATGTATCATGTAATATGGCTCGTGACGTAATGTATAACATATGTATAATTAAAAGTATAAATATATTACTCAATTCTTTTTTATAAAATATAATTTCCTAAAATTATTCAACGTGATGCCTTATCGTTGTTTCAGTAGCTTGAAGACAAAAAGACACAAAAAATAAGTGATATATTTGTATTTTTTATTTTAATTATGTAATAGGTCATGTCACATACCACGTCAAAAGTAAGCATGTGTCACGATATCAAAAACTAACGGAGTTAACGAGAAGTTAGACTAGGATTATTATTGGTAATAAAATCGAAAGTTGAGATTAATATTGATTAAATAATTAGTTAGGTTTAATATAGGTGAATAGTGAATAATTTAGACTATTAAATTCAATTTTCTAGAAAAAGTTTTACGCATTGAAAATTTTAACGGTTCGAAGTGAATTTATGAGAGAAAAACATCTAGTTGAAAAATAAAATAGTGAATGTAAGGGGCTGTTTGGTAGCTTGTTAATGGGACCATTAAGATGCTATCTCTTAATGGTTAAGTAATGTATGTGTTTGTATTGAATGGTTAAGTGATGGGATAGTGCTGAATGGAAAAGTTTACCCATATGCCCTTCAAACATAAACAAACTAAAACTCCTTCCACACATCATCGATCGCA
>BJCM01267176.1:0-24253 GCA_018326385.1 Flaveria bidentis | reverse complement strand
CCCCCCCCCCCCCCCCCCCGCTACCAAAATCCCGTCGCCAGTGACCGTCCTGCCATCGCCCGCCATCACCTGCAACCTTGCTTCAACTTTTCAACCCACAACTCTTTCAAAGTTTGTTTTCTCTTTTCTTCATCTTGATTTCTTCAAAGATTTTGACTACAAAACTTTATTTCTATTTGTTTTCTCATCTATTTGATTACCATCATGTTTACATACACGATTTCATAGATTTGATTTCTAGGGTTTTATAAGTTTCAAAAAAATGGAGCTTTTATGAAATTGGGTTTTGTTTGATTAAGGATTGGTAGTTTGTGGATGTTGGTAGTTTGTGCAAGTTGGTTTAACCTTTTAATCGAAAATTTTTGTTTAATTCAATAGTTTATAGTTTATGAAATTAGGTTTTGTGAGATTGTTTGAAGATTTTGTGCAAGTTGGGTTAACCATTTGATGTTGGTAGTTTGTGCAAGTTGGTTTAACCATTTGATTGAAGATTTTGGTTTGATTCAAGAGTTCCTAGTATTATTATGTTTTGTTTGATTGATTGAATATTTTATGCAAGTTGGGTTAACCATTTGTCGTTGGTAGTTTGTGCAAGTTGGTATAATCATTTAGTTGAAGATTTTGGTTTGATTCAATAGTTTATAGTTTATGAAATTAGGTTTTGTTTGATTCTTTGAAGATTTTATGCAAGTTGAGTTAAGCATTTGATGTTGATATTTTGTGCAAGTTGGTTTAACCATTTGATTGATTAAGTTATGTTTATTAAAGCTTGTTGTAATCCTAGTTTTTAAGAATTTTTCTTCTTGCATATTTGTATTATTTGAAGAAAATGGCTCAAAAAAGAATTAGGATTAACTGGAAGCAAGATGGCGTTGAAAAAACTTTTTTAGAAACATGTGTCCATGAATTGACTCTTTATGGACGTGAGGAAAGCAGTATTAAGCAACTTTCTTAGAAGAATGTAGCAGAAAAATTGAAAACAGAACACAATTTTATAGCGGATCAAAGACAAATGAAGAATCATTATGACTATCTTAAAGCTAAATTTGCCGCTTGAACAAAGCTAAAAAACAAAACCTGCAATATTTATGATCTGTAACAAGCATATTTAATTTTTCGAAAGAAGAATGGCAGTTAGAGATGAAGGTATTGCGTTAATATTTTTAAATAATAATATTATTATTATATTTCAATAATCTTATATAATATTTTTTTCACACAGTCAAACAAATATGTAGAGGCTTTGAGAAGTGTTCTCCTTTGTTACCCCGAGCTTTGTGTTCAATTATTTGAAGGTTCTACTTCTACTGGGTTCGATAGTTGGGGGCCATCATCAACACTACCTCGTTCTTCAGATGAAGTGTTTGATCAAAATTTAGATGGCCTTGATGAAATCGATTGCACTCAACTGGAAGTATGTGTTAGTGAAGAGTCATCTGATCGTTCCAAAAATAAAAGAAAAAACCTGACTGCTGGTGTTAGTGAGAAGTCAACAATTCGGTCTAAAGCTAAAAAGGATAAACGAAAAGACAAGGAAACATTAAACTCAGAGTTAATTGAGGTTGGAGAGCAAATCTCTCAGGTTGCAAAGATGTTAATTGAAAAAAAACAATTTGTCTAATGATATGAACGCATGTATGGACAAGTTGGAGAGTTTGGGATGAGGAATGTTTGATGGCGAAATATCAAACGGCACTTTTGTTTTTTGGTGAAACTGCGGACATAAGGAAAGTTTGGTTGCGATTACAGCGTCGACATGTGAGATTTGGGTCAAAAATACTGGAGCGAAATATGGACTATTTTAATATTTTGTTTTTTGGATATTATGTTTAGAGTTTTAGATAATATGTTTATGGGTTTTTTGGAATTGACGTATGTAGGTTTTTTGGATGATATTTTTTTTATTGTATGATGGATGCAATGGATGATATGTTTATGAATATTTTTAATTATTTTGATTGGTGTGTTTGATAAATATATATTAATGGATGTCATGAATGATTAGTGATGTGTTTATGGATGTTAATTGATAGCATATGGATTCGGAGGACGAGATTATCGTTTTCATTTTACTTTGTTAGCAATGGTTACAGTTAGCCGCAGGAAGAATTGAAAGGATAAGAGACTTGAATTCAGCATTTGTCCGGTCATGCGTATACGCAAGAGTTGTTTCATGGATCTTCTACACAATGTCATGAGATGATGCCTCTTTCATATGAAGCATATGTATTATTGTGTAATAAATTTCAACAAAGAAATTGGTTCCAAAGTAGTAGGTCGATAACCTTTCAAGAGAAGTTGGCAATGTTTTTAATCATCATAGGACATAATGAACGATTTTGGGCGGTAAAACAAAATTTTCAACACTCAACAGAAATGATTCATAGATGTTTTCATGAGATCCTAAAGGCAATGATGAGATTCTCAAGAGAAATTATAGTTCCAACATCTTCTAACACTATCACAAATACTTCGGAAAGGCATAAAAAGCTAAAACAAATATTTCCAGGAGCAATAGATGCGTTAGATGGAACACTTATACATGTCGTTGTACCAACCGATCAACAAACTCATTATAGAGGAAGAGGAAAAGGTGAATGATACCAAAATGTATTAGGAATTTGTGATTTTGATATGATATTCATGTTCGTATGGGCTGGATGGGAGGGCATTGCACATGAATCTCTAGTTTTGAAAGATGTTGCGTTTAACCCAACTTTTGGCTTTCCTTTCCCCCACCAGGTTCTAATAATTCTTTAAAATGTTTTATTAATTACATTATTTGTTTTTTATTTAATACATTCTTTATTAACGTTACTGATAAGTATTACCTTTCCGATGTTGCGTACACCAACACTTATGGATTTATGACTCCATACCATAATACTAGGTATTGGTTAGCTGATTTTCGATGACATCGTGCATTAACTAAGGAATAAAGATTCAATCATGCTCACGCACAACTCAGAAATGTTATTGAGTGCGCATATGGTGTGTTGAAGGCAAGATTTCTAATCTTAGAACAAATGACTCCCTTTTCTTTTAAAATTCAAAGAGACATAGTTATCGCTTGTTTGCCGTCCATAATTTTAAACGAAAATGCATTATTCATGATCAATTATTTTTTGCATACAAGGAGAACACAATATTTGTAGAACCACAAGATGGTAATGATGGCCAGTTCGTTCACCATATAGAATAGGGTTCGCAAAGCATTGATTATATGAATAATTTGCGTGACGCGATAGCTACACATTTAGTTTCAAGTGATTAACATTTGGAGTTTAGTATGTTGTATTTGGATTTTAATATGTTATATTGGATTTTAATATGTTGTATTTGGATATCATTATGTTGTATTTGGAATAATTTTTATGATGTTTTGTATTTTGTTGTAACTATTTATCATTCAGTGTATTCATTCAAATTTATAACCAAATAGATACATTTTATTAAACATAAAATAGTTTAGAGGGGTAAAATAATCATTCTACATATGTATTTAGAGGTTCAACCAAACAACTACTTATTGGTTCGACACTTAGCCATTCAGACCTCTTAATAACTCAGACCTCTTAATCATTTAGCACTTAATGGTTGATGCAACCAAACATCCCCTAAGATGGTTTGTTCAACACCATGTATCTTTTGTTTATGTTGTGGTTACACTTCTAACTCTTATATATTTCATCATATATTTTTATCTTGAAGGTATACTTATCAATATAATATAAAGAGTTAATCTCAGTTTTCGTCCATGTGTTTTGTAAATTATCTCCACTTGAGTACCAACGTTTATTTTGTTTACATTATTAGCTTGAGTTTTGAAAATCGTTTCTGTTTTCGTCCTTTTAACTAACGGTGTTAATATTTTCTGTTAAGTAAGTGTTAAAAATACCAAAATACCCTCCACCTCCAAAACTAGCTCAACCCAATACCTCCCTCCAAAACTAGCTCGACCCCACCACCTCCCTCCAAAACTAGCTTGACCCCACCACCTCCCTCCTCTCCGACACCACCGCCGCCACCCCATCCGCCCTCCTCACCTCCACCTCCGTCGCCCCGTCCTCTTCTTCATCATCGCCTTCGTCCTCTCCTACATCTCCACAACCCCCACCCGATGCATCTGGCCTGGCGTCGTTTGCGACAACCAAACCAACCGCGTCGTCAAGCTCCACTTCCCCGGAGTGATACCTTCCATGTTTTCGGGCTTTCCGGATTCGGCTTTAGCTGAGAACTCGCTGTGTGGGCGTCCGCTTACGTTGTGCATCGTGTCGGAATTTGGGTTGAGTTCGGACTCGTCGGATGGGCTTTCCGGTGGGGCAATTGCCGAAATTATGATCGGATTTGTAGCGGGTCTGTTGTTGATTTTGTTCTTTTTGTGTTGTAAGAGGAGGAAACAGAGCAATGAGAGGAGATCAAAGGATTTGAGGGAAATGAAGCAGGTTAAGATTGATGTGCAAAGGGCGGGTGAAGAGAGGGGACCGGGTTTGATAGATTGTGCTTGGGAGTGGGTTCAAGTGTAATAGTGCGGTTTGGGAGGCGGGGGAATGGGGTTTTCGGGCGGTGGAGATGTAGGAGAGGACGGAGGCGATGGTGAAGAAGGGGAGGGGCGGAGGAGGTGGAGGTGAGGAGGGCGGAGGATGCAGCAACGGTGGAGTCAGAGAGGAGGGAGGTGGTTGGGTCGAGCTGGTTTTGGAGGTGGAGGAGGTGGAGGGATATTTTGGTCTTTTTAACAATCACTTAAAAAAAATGTTAACACCGTTAGTCAAAAGGACAAAAATAGAAACGACTCGCAAAACTCAGGCCAATAATGGAGACAAAATAAACGTTGGTATTCAAGTGGAGACAATTCGCAAAACACATGGACGAAAACCGAAATTAACTCTAATATATAATACAAGCGTATTTAGTTTAACTTCGCTAACATATATAATTTTTTTTACATCCACTGTTTTACGGATACTCTTCAGAGAAAGGTAACGTATCAATTGGATTAGACCGTTGATCAATTTTTTATGCTCACCAAATATTTAATAAACGTGTTAAAATGTGAATATAAAAAAGCGACACACGTTTTTCTTGTTAAACAATTTTTTACTTGTATCTTTGTCACTCAGATAATTAAAGTAATTGTCCATTAACGTATACAAGAATTTAGTTGTTATAATATTTAAATCGGACTCGTAAAAATCTAAAGTTAAATAATTTGATTTACGAACTTGAAATTTTAGAGCATTTGATTTGAATTCAGAATTTGATTTTTAATCGGAACTGAAATTAGAAATTAAAATAGAATTAGAATTTGTGAATTTCGAACTGGTCGGAGCCGATTATGCGAGTTCAACTTGCATTATATATATAGATTTTATTTATGATATGGAATTTTTAAAACTAACCATAACAAATTTTTTCCCCAAATTAACTACCTACCTCGTTTTTTTATTCACACTTAAATCTTCAATATATGTTAAATCTTTTAAACTTCAATAAAGTTCTATTTCATTTTCTTTTAACAACCTTACAATCCAGCCCAGTAGCTTTAACAAAGTTATAATTTATTCATTTGCTATTTTTTTTCTTTGCTTTAAGGATTTATTTCTTACAATATTTTTCTTCTATTATATTTTTACCTGCTTTTTGCACATTATTTTTTTTGGATGATTAATATTAACGTGAAAATTGTTAGATTTAAGTCTTTCAACTTAACAATCTCTGTTGAATAGTGTGGGTCACGCCCACTATATTATATAATTTAACATTACTATAGCTCAAAAGTGTATACAATATTGTTAGAAATCAACATTTGGAAAAATGGTCTTTTTGGATTTGAATTACCCCAACATGTGCTTTAAAAATACTTGAAAAAAACAATACTTTTATAACTATAACTTTTTTTTTAAATATGCACTAAAGGTATGAAATGTAAATACAAATTAAAAAAACATATATTGAAAATATGGGGATACAAGAAAAATTAGTATAACACCATATCAAAGGAGAAAAACTAAAAAAATTAGAAAATGATGAAAAACTGATATAGAGGTAATGTGTTATATAAAGAAAATGGGACAGTTGATCTAAGAAAGGTTAGAATCATTAGCCTCTATATTTATAGAGTATCAATAACGACTTATTGGTAAATATTAAAACGTGATAATTAAACTAACCTATTTAAACGTTACAAGTCCATATAATTATTTAGTTTCTAATGGGTATTAAATGTGCCGGTTCAGTCACAACACTAAAACAAAGCAAAAGGCTCTCAAAAATGCAAAGAAGTTCTAAAAACAGAAAAAACATTCTCAAATATAAAATCATTATTTTGTAAAATGCATAAACATGCAGGAATACTTCAAATGAAAACTATATTTTTAGTTTCTTGTACAAGTTATACGCCATCTTTATCATGCATGATTCATTTTCAATTAAAATCAATTTGAAAGCTGCGTGACTGTTTTTATGTTTCCTATTGTAATATAATCCATGAGTTAGATTTGCTATTTTTTAATAATATATAATGTACATAGTAAAATAAAAAAGTTTCGCGGATCTTGCTATAAATAGAAACGACGACATTCCATTGCGTTCATATACCATAAGCTTCATACAAACCACCACTCAAACGATGGAGTCTTCGCTTTCTTTCCTAGCTCTCTTTGCACTCACCATGGTAGAAATTCTTCTAATATAAATTATCTAATATAATGTATACATATATCACCTTATTTATGATTTAGTTTGCCTTGGTAATTCTTTGTTAATACATTTATGTCATAATTGCCTCTAGAAATTAAGTACATTATATTACATAACTAGAATATTTATATTATTATTCTAATCATATATTTTCATACATTGTTTGCGTAGACCGTTTTCTTCATAGAAGCTAGGCCAGATTCAGGAGAATACTGGCAAAACCCACTTGCTCAAAAGAGTGATATTATGACACCTCTACCTCCAAATAAAGCTTATTGTCACATGTTGGCGGATACAACAAACAAAGACAAGACAAATTTTGATATACACCTTGAACCTAGACCAAGTGCTACAACTTACATATCCGATCTAGATGGTAAGAAAGTTTTTGATAATAGTTTTCAACCGAGACCAAATACTACTAGTTATATAACCAGTCAAGTTGATAATAAAGTTTTCAATGCAGACTTTCAACCAAGACCAAGTGCTACCAGTTATATGACTGGACTAGATGGTAAAAAAGTTTTTAATGAAGACTTTGAACCAAGACCAAGTGCTACAAGTTATGTAACAAGTCTAGATGGTAAAAAGGATTTTGATAAAGACTTTGAGCCAAGACCAAGTGCTACTAGTTATGTAACCGGTCTAGATGGTAAGAAAGTTTTTAATGAAGACTTTCACCCAAGACCAAGTGCTATCCGTTATGTAACAGGTCTAGATGGTAAAAAAGCTTTTAGTGCAGACTTTGAACCTAGACCAAGTGCTTCAAGTTATGTAACAGGTCTAGATGGTAAGAAAGCTTTCGATACAGAATTTGAACCGAGACCAAGTGCCACAAGTTACATAACAGGTCTAGATGGTAAGAAAGCTTTCGATGCAAAATTTGAACCGAGACCAAGTGCTACAAGTTATGTAACAACTCTAGATGGTAAGAAAGCTTTCAATGTAGACTTTAAACCAAGACCGAGTGCTACTGGTTATGTAACCAATCTAGATGGTAAGAAAGTTTTTAATGCGGACTTTCATCCAAAACCAAGTGCTAACGGTTGTGTAATTGGTCTAGATGGTAAAAAAGCTTTTAGTGTAGACTTTGAACCAAGACCAAGTGCTACAAGTTATGTAAAAGGTCTAGATGGTAAGAAAGCTTTTGTTGCATACTTTGAACCTAGACCAAGTGCTACAAGTTATGTAACAGGTGTAAAGGGTAAGAATTCTTTCGTCGTAGAGTTTGAACCAAGACCAAGTGCTACAAGTTATGTAACAGGTCTTGATGGTAAGAAACATTTTGATGCAAACTTTGAACCAAGACCAAGTGCTACCAGTTATGTAACCAGTCTAAATAGTAAGAAAGCTTTTGATACAGACTTTGAACCGAGACCAAGTGCTACAAGTTATGTAACAAATCTAGATGGTAAGAAAGCTTTCAATGCAGACTTTGAACCAAGACCAAGTGCTACTAGTTATGTAACCAATCTAGATGGTAAGAAAGTTTTCAATGTAGACTTTCGTCCAAAACCAAGTGCTAACGGTTGTGTAACAAGTCTAGGTGGTAAAACAGCTTTTAGTGCAGACTTTGAACCAAGACCAAGTGCTTCAAGTTACGTAACAGGTCTAGATGGTAAGAAAGCTTTCGTTGCAGACTTTGAACCTAGACCAAGTGCTACAAGTTATGTAACAAGTCTAGATGGTAAGAAAGCTTTTGATGTAGAATTTGAATTAAGACCAAGTGCTACCAATTATGTAACTGGTCCTGATGGTAAAAAAACTTTTAGCATAGACTTTGAACCAAGACCAAGTGCTTCTAGTTATGTAAGCGGTCAAGATGGTAAGAAAGCCTTCGATACAAACTTTGAACCGAGACCAAGTGCTACAAGTTATGTAACAGGTCTAGATGGTAAGAAAACTTTTAATATAGACTCTGATTTGAGACCAAGTGCTACGGGCTACAATTACGATAGAAGCATGAATGGTAAGGGGGCTTTCGACGAAGACTTTGAACCAAGGCCAAGTGCTATAAGTTATGATATGTAATAATAATGTGGAAGAAGTAAGCTAAGATTTATAAGAAAATAAATTTATTATCGACTTTCTAGGAATGAATTGAAATATAAAGCGTGTTTGATGTATGTATATCAAGAATAAACTTTTTTAATATAAGTGAATGTTACTTTGAATGTGCAAGGGTGTGTTCTTGTATAAAGTGTATTTAGCGACCTAGTTTGATCTTGTTACTTGGCTCTAGCAAGATCAAACGAACATAGCCATATCTAATATATTTACTTTGCTGTTGTGGTTGCTTTTTTCATAAAATTATTGTAACATGCCAACTTAATACAAAACTAACTGAAAATATTTTTTCACAATCAAAACAAATAACAAGTTCTAAACTATACTTGTATCTTATTAAACTCAGTAAAACAAATAATTTTTTTTAAATAGATAACCTAATAAGTTTTAAAATTTAAGGTTACTTAAAATTTCAAATTTTAAAATCTTAATAGTTTAAAACTATAAACTCTGGTTCGTATTAAAATATAGTGTCTCTAGAGATGAAAGGGTTCGTAATTTTTAATGACCAAACATTGTAAAACTAACTTTTACAATGCACGTGCGATTTTATTATTCGTTGTGTTTGACCATATTCGGTAAACACTAAAATTGGATCCCATACATAAAACCAACGGTCAATGCCACCATTTTTTAAGGAACACTTGGAACATTAAGCAAAACATCAGCTACAACACCACACTTGGTGTGTAGCTTATACTTTCGAGTTGCAAGGTTTTGCTGACACATCCATCTCTTCCACACATACTTATGGTAGGATAACTATTACTATTCTCTCTTGTTATGTGTCACAACTGTCCGGAGAAGAAAATGTCATAGACGAGGCCAAACGTATCAAAACATTGACAAAAGTTTTCATTGGAGCCTCATACCCGAGAGTTGTGAAAACTTGTGTAGTTTTCACAATTGACAAACATTGTCAGTCTGCCTAACCACTTACTAATGTTGTGTACCCCATCTGCATTTAGTAATTAACCAAGCTAGAATTTCATTCCTTATTCAAACTACTTTAATGGGTCATTAACTAAAATAAGAAAATTATACATCGAAAATACAAATAATATTTATTTTGCTTATTTAAATAGATGTCTTTAGAAGCCAATAACTCATTCATTTTCAATTCTATATTTGAAAGAGAGAAACTTGATAACACTAACATTCTCGTATGACACAACAATCTAAAAATTGTTTGTAAGATAACAAAAAAGTTATATGTTTTACATAGCATTATTCCCAATGAGCCTGAAAATTATACTATCACTGTTCGTAGAACTAGGGAAAATTTAGGATGGATGCCAATGAGTTAGCATGCCTTATGATATCTCCCATGTCCCCTAATCCCTGGAAGAACAAGGATGACATGGTTGCATTTGACATAATTGGGCAACTTAATGGTATGTTTCAAAAGGCTCGCTTGTTAGTGCCCATGTGTTTAAAATGAAGGGTACATCAACAAAATGCTCAAACTTGGTTATCCTATGCAAGGTGAAATGGAAGCAGACTTTATTTTGAACTTCCAACATACTTCTAACACCCAGTCCGTGATGAACTTTAATATATATGCATAGGTTAATAAATAACTGAACTATATGATGTGCTCAAAACTATTGAGCCAGTTAAATGTTGATGGTCTGATCTACTGATTTTAGGAAGCCAAAACCCAACAAGAAGGCTTATAATAACACGGGTAAGACTAAAGTTATTACTGCCAAGCCTTCCTCAAATAATAAACAACTGGCTAAAAACAAAGCAGTGCCCCCTCTAAGGAGTGCCACTACTTTGAATGCAATAAGATGAGGCACTAGATACGTAACTGTCCTTACTATCTAGCCAAGCTGAGTGCAAAGAAGGACAACGGTGAAGGCAATTCTTCAGGTATTCTCATTTATATTATAGAACTTTTCACTATTTCCAGCAATACATAAGTATTTGATATAGGATGTGGTTACCACATCATTAATGTCTTGTAGGAGCCTGAAGGGTGGAAGAAACTGAAACAAGACGACATGAAGCTCGTGGTTTGTGATGAGAAAATAATATAAGTTCTAGCAACTGGAACATACTATCTTTCTTATCTACATGGCCTTGTAAATACTTTATAAATATTGTTGTTTGCTCCTAGTTTGACCAGAAACATTATTTCAACGTTTTTATTATTTGAACAATGATTCAAATATGTTTTTAATAATGCTTACATTTTTGCCTCCTTGAATGAATTCTTTTATTTTAAGGCTAAACCTAAAAAGAGTATTTATGAGATTGATGTTCAAACTGATAATAACATATACAATCTTTCTAGAAGTATCAGATTTAGCATCAATGATGCATTTCTTTAGCATTGTAGACTTGGCTACATAAGCAAAGCCTACGTGAAAAGACATCAGTCTGACGGGATTCTCAAATCCATACGACAAGAATCCTTTGATGAACGTGAATCTTGCTTAGCTGACAAACTCACAAAGGATCATTTCACCAATGTTGGTGAACGAGCCAAGGATAAGTTACCACTCTTACATTCTAATGTATGTGGTACTTTCAGAACGTGTCTACAAATCACGAAAGATACTTCATTATTCTTATTGATTATTTTAGTTGATACACTTATGTTTACCTAAGAAGTATAAATGTGATAACTTTGAAAAGTTCAAATAGTTTCAAAACGAAGTAGAAAAGCAACTTGCTAAAACTATTAAGATACTTCAATCAGATCGATGTGGAAAATACCTAAGGCAAAGGTTCACTAATCATCATAAAAAACGTATAATTGTTTCACAATTCACTTAACCTGACACACCCCAATATTATGGCATGAGCTAGAGGAGAAATTAAACCCTACTAAATATGGTTTGATTGATGATGTGTAGAACTAACTTATCACACTGCTTTTAGAGGTATGCTCTTATGATCGCCGCACGCCTTGTCAATCTAGCATTGATTAAAAAGATAGACAAAAGCCCATATAAGATACTTCATGACTCTATCTGTTGGACATTGTATACGGGGTCGATTACCTGATGTTATCGACCGAGCTATGACACGTAGAAGTTACACCTTGGGCAATGAACGTTAAAGTCCACTTGATTAGATTGACTGCATTTACGAAATAAATTGGATTTAATAATTTATAAAAGTTATTAATTATTTTATTAAAAAGTTTAAGCGTTAACGTTATTAGTTGTGAGTTTCGGTTTAAAACGTGGGCCAGTAATTAATTCGATCGGGTCTGGGCCCGCTAGGGATTAATTTACTTTATATATTGGGATCACTAGGGATAAACCTTTCACCCAATATGAACCCCACTTTTTTATGAAGGAGATTGAGATCTGTCACACCCTCAAAATCCACATGCAGAGTTTTACCACGAGGCGTGTGAACAAACCAGGATCACAGTCATTAGTTACTCAGAATGACACTATATGCCATATTCAAAACAAAACCAACCAAAGTTCAAACATTTAAAACCATGCAGAAGCATTTTGTAAATAAGACAAATCCAAAGTAATAAAATGCATAATATGACAAAACACGCGTCATCCCAATGTTTAAAACTCATAAATAAAAGACAAACAAATATGTCTATGAAATGAAGTGTAAGGATGCATGTTGGACCCGTGTTGTCCTCCTAATGATAAGCTGAGTTAATGACCTGATAATAGCATACTAAATGTCAACACAATGGTTCGTGAATTCAAGAGTTTGCGTTTATCATAAATACTAACAGTTGTGTAACATAAGAAGTGTATTGAAATAGATAGCTAGTCTATATTCACAATTAATCACCATAGTGATTTCGCGATCGAAGTTGACTGTGTTTCGTTTATTGCCTCCCGTCACGACTTACCAGGTCGTGACGATGTTTGTGTTTAGGACAAAATTTCACCCGTTTGACCTCGAGTCGCAGAGGTGGGGCTCATCAGACCTAGTAGTACTACCCAACATTTCCCGCTAGTTACCATTATTAACGATCCGAAAGTGTGAGGACTTTTCAAGGTATTAAGCACTATGCTAAAACATACACAACTTATAATAATAAAATAGCGTTTGAGTACAAGTATGCTACCTCCCCCCAAAAGAGAGTTTATAAAATATACGGTATGAACTCACATGGTGTATAATGATAATGAATAAAGAGACTCATGATAGGTGCAAAGACAACCCTTCAAAGGTTACCTAGATCACACAAGTACATAAGTACATGTACACATAAAACTTAACGACCCTAGGTTAACCTAGTTGACCCGTTTGACCCGTTGGTGACATATTAGATGGAATATTGTTTAATCAGGCAAATCAGCTTATCATACACGAATATCATATAAGTTATCCATGTGCATCACATCATCAACCCAAGTTCTACCTAGGTCATCATACCACACTAGATCATCATACACTCATGCAAATCTCAAATAATCATCATGCTCAATCAATATAAATACATCACATCAAACAATTCATACGTGAAGTCTAATCATGCACTACATGCCATGTGAAGCCACCCACGACCTCACATCCTAAACCCTGCCAATGCTACTAAGTAGGGGCCTCGGATTCTCATGCGTGTATGACAATCATAATCACATCACTAGCATACATAGTGACAACCAATTCCAAACCCAATCATGATTATCTAAACACTAACTACAATTCATTATCATGTATGATCATTAAACCTAAATTTCTTACATGATCAACCAATCATCCATATAACTCAATATTCACATTCCATCACATTAAAAATCATCAACAATCATTCTAACATGATCCTAACATCATAAGCATGCCCATTTCATCACATCCAAAGTTCTACAAAAATAAAGTTTCCCTTTTAGGAAAGTAATACCCAAAAGTGATCTAGCATCCAATTCAATCATAATTTCAACAATTATATACCTAATCAAGTTCATAGCATTCATGCTAACATGCTAATCATCTCCGGAACATCCAAATTCCCAAACATCATACACAAAAGTTCACTTTTAGTAAGTCATGATTAACATCACAATTTTACTAAACTAGTAAAATTATATTTTTTTTTTCTATTTTTCAATTAAATAATATTTTTTATTTATTTTTTCTCTCTATTACACTCACAACTATTTTCAAAAACTATTTCATATAATATACGAAACACACTCACAATATGAATGCTCTTACAAGCTATAAAAAAATGCTTTAACTTCATAGGACTTCAAACAGTTAACATGCTCCAAACATAATTTTTCCTAGATTATTGCGTCAATACATCCTCCGAACATTAGTAACCGCTACACTTGATTTAACAAAAGATTTAATAAAAACTGTTTTTATGTATATAACATTTAGATATCGTTTCGACTGTATAATAAGATGGTTAACCATGAATGGCCATATACAAAATAACGGTTAAGTAATCAGCTTTGGTGTGTAGATCTTCGAAGACGACCTGTGTGGATTCTTCATATCGACTTCTCAAACAAGCCCTAAAATGGAGGTAAAGCACAATTCTCCGGCAACCACCACCACCACCACCACCACCGTCGTCGGAGGTACAGTCATCACGGAGAAGAGGCGGAGGGATGAAGAGGAAAGCCTCGAGTCTCAGTAACAGCAGCACCTCGACTCCGCCACCGGCGTCGTCTTCTAAGCGGCAAGCTCGAGGGAGAAACCCTCGCCGGTGCTGTTTTCTCCGATCCACAACGGTCCGTTGACGAGAGCTCGTGTACAGCCGAATTACAGCGAGTCTAGGACGTTTTGGGATGCGGTGGTGGTGAATAGCGAAGAGGAAGGTCCGGTGATGACGACGCAGGTGGCGGCGATGGCGGAGGAGGAGTTGAAGGCGAGAAGAGAAGCTTGGGAGGCGTTGGAAGCGAAGATAGAAGCTGAATTTGATGGTATGAAATCGCGTGATGCTAATGGACATGTTGCACCGATTTCCGCTGGTAAGTGAATGTAGCTTCTTCAAATCGCTAATCATCATATTTCATTGTTTATGCGACTATGCTTAGTTGAATTGCAGGAAAATATCATTTATTTTGTTTATTAGAGTTACTAACGTTTAGGCACTGCCTAAGTGGCTAGGTTTTAGTAGCTGTTACTAGAAAAATTTGGGTTATTTAGAGCCAAAAGACTTGAAATAGTACATTATTCTGATCAACTTTTTGAAATTTACATATGAAACTCAGGTATTTCGGGTTTAAGTTATTGATAATGCTATCAAATATATGAAGCTGTATCTTATTATTCAAAACTGTGAAAAGTACTGAAAATAAATAATTTGCATGCATATCTTAAGTTTGAAGATGTTCATACTGCAATGGAGAAAAATGTATTTGGTTCCCTACTTCCCTTTAACATTCTTTACTTGAAAACTGCTGGATATTGTTTTCCTATGGAATTGGGATATTGATATGTTAAATTTTGGCAATAGTCTTGTCTTATGTTGGCGCTGTTAGTTATGTTCACTTTAATTCATTAATATGATAGAATCAGTGAGGACGATACATAGACCTAACATATTCCATTTTCAGTACATGGTGGAATGTGATTATGCACTTCCTTTAGTCAAAACAATGGATCAGTACATACATACTTTAGTTATGTAGGATGAAATTTTGTAGCTATTCCTAATTTTCAGTTGAAAAGGAAAAAAGAAATCATCCATAATTCCACACATAGTCCTCACTATCATATAATAGTTCTGACTGAATAATGGTCTTTCAGTTGCTGCACTGAAGTCAAGTACTTTAAAACTTGCTACTGGGACTGAATAAATTGATTTTTCCCTTATAATTCACAATTCACACACTAATGTTTTACTGTGAATTGAGTCCTTGACTACATGGTGAAATTTGTAGGTTGGTTCTCATGGACAAAAGTTCATCCTTTAGAGGAGAAAGCATTGCCTTCTTTCTTCAATGGGAAATTGGAGAATAGGTCTCCTGAAATTTACATGGAAATTCGAAACTCTATTGTTAAAAAGTTTCATGCAAATCCCAATACCCAAATAGAGGTAAAAGATCTTTTCGAGATATCAGTTGGAGAATTGGATGCTAAGAAAGAAGTGATGGAATATTTAGACTATTGGGGGTTGATCAATTATCATCCCTTGTGATCAATTATCATCCCTCCCAGCCGGGTTTATCAATTCAGTGGGTGATGTTGAGGAAGCTGCAAAAGTAAATTCATTGATACATAAATTGTATGAGTTTGATGCGGATCAATTGTGCTTGCCAGCTGTGCCTAGGAGTAGTTTTGCAACGCCTGCAGTTCCATCCTGGTTGCCTGAGTCCATGATAGTTGATGACTCAGCACAGCCGGAAGGACCATCTGTTGAATATCACTGCAATTCATGTGCGGCTGATTGCTCTCGTAAGCGTTACCACTGTCAGAAACAGGTCTGTTGTTTAATAGGTCTCTTTTAAAAAAATTAATTATAATTATCTAGTAATAATTTCATCTGCTTCCTTATAGTTTTTGTGCTAGTAACACCATTCTACCCAAGGCTGATTGCTCTCGTAAGCGTTACCACTGTCAGAAACAGGTCTGTTGTTTAATAGGTCTCTTTTAAAAAAATTAATTATAATTATCTAGTAATAATTTCATCTGCTTCCTTATAGTTTTTGTGCTAGTAACACCATTCTACCCAAGGCTGATTGCTCTCGTAAGCGTTACCACTGTCAGAAACAGGTCTGTTGTTTAATAGGTCTCTTTTAAAAAAATTAATTATAATTATCTAGTAATAATTTCATCTGCTTCCTTATAGTTTTTGTGCTAGTAACACCATTCTACCCAAGGCTGATTGCTCTCGTAAGCGTTACCACTGTCAGAAACAGGTCTGTTGTTTAATAGGTCTCTTTTAAAAAAATTAATTATAATTATCTAGTAATAATTTCATCTGCTTCCTTATAGTTTTTGTGCTAGTAACACCATTCTACCCAACGGGACCTACTGATATGCTTGCACTTTTATTTCTGACTTGGCAAATAAAAATAGAGAAATGATACGTAGGCCTAATGCACTTGGCATCCATGTAAGATAATGTAAGGAAATGAGCTCTTTTCTAGAACTCATGGATGGATGCCAACTGGCACTGTGGCACTAGGCATATTTTTAAGTGTAATTTCTCGTAAAAGGTTGGTACATTGGCGTCTTTTTTAGGGAAAAGAATGACAAAGTACTGGATAATATGGAAATGTTGTGTTACTTCATTATAGTTGTTTAGCTATCCGCCTATCCATGTTGCTTTTAAAAGGTATAATTTTATAAATTCCATGGTATCTTCAATTCTCAATCAACAGGAATGTTTTTTTAATCTAATTGAAATAGAAATTACTTTGTTTTACGTAAGAGTAAGCAAACTTTTGACAGGTTACATGCTACATGGGTATGATTTATAAAATAACATGTTGTATTAGTTATGGATTAAGCAAAGTATAGAAGGAAAACTATAATATTACAAAAGAAAAAAAAAATCTTCGTCTATCCTTATGCACACATATAGAAACAAGCTTTAAGCTTTTAACCTCTGTGAACACACTTAATCTTCGATTTAACATAAATTACAAAGAATTCTTCGCATGAGATAATGGAATCCTAAGTAGAAAAATCAAATTAACATGTATGTTTTGGATCTTTTAGAAATAAAAAATATAATAAAATAAGAAGTAATAAGACATAAGTTTTACAAGATAAAGAGGAAATTTTTAATGCTAAAAGGGAATGAAAATGTTTATGTCAACATGAGTAGAACAGATGATAGCTAAAAGCATAGTTACTTATAGATTAAGCCAATGTTGGTCTGCTAGAGTTTTCATTACATATGAGAACCTGATACACATACACACTCAATCCTGCGTCCACACCCTCATACTCATAATGCTGGTGGCCGCCCGTCCCCATCATGAGATATGAAAGAACTTCACATTTCGTTCTTGATTTAAGTGACCACCTTTAAATTAGACCAAAGCATAAGCCAACTTACAATTTGCTACCAATTTTAACAGCCAATCTCATTTTACAGGTCTGGAGGAATGATGCGTCTTTTTAAAGTTTTGAGTTTAAAAACAATTAATAATGTCACATTAGATGCCAAGTGGCACATACATATACACTAAAAACCCATAATATGCCACATCAGCAATTTTGATAAATCAGCAATACAATGATTGCTAGAACCGGTAATAAAATGTAACTTGGTTGCAAAATATGGTAATAAAATGTAAGTTGCCATCTATCTTGCACCTAACTTAAAGTTGGCTGTTAATATCAGGTAAAAAGTGTAAAGTTTGTTTCTGTTTCCTGTAGTTTGCTCTACAAGTCTGCACATCTACATAAATCAATATTGTTTACTTTATGATGATTAAATTTCTGTTAGGCAGGCAGATTTCGACTTATGTACCGGATGCTTCAACAAAGGCAAGTTTGACTCCGATATGTCCTCATCTGATTTCATTTTAATGGAGCCTGATGCAGCTGGTGTAAGTAGTGGGGAATGGACAGATCAAGAGACACTACTGCTTCTAGAAGCTTTGGAACTTTTCAGTGAAAACTGGAGTGAAATTGCTGAACATGTTGCCACAAAAACAAAAGCTCAGTGTATCTTACATATTCTTCAAATGCCGATTGAAGACACTTTTTGGGATTGTGATGATGAAGATAATGATGAGAAGAAAGATAAAAGTCCTGATGAAAATGATAAGAAGAAAGATAAAAGTTTTGATGAAAATGATGAGAAGAAAGATAAAATTCTTGATGAAAATGATGAGAAGAAAGATAAAAATCTTGATGAATTTGATGAGAAGAAAGACAAAAGTCTTGATGAAAATAATGAGAAGAAAGATAAAGTCTTGATGAAAATGATGAGAAGAAAGATAAAACTTTTGATGAAAATGATGAGAAGAAAGATAAAAGTTTTGATGAAAATAATGAGAAGAAAGAAGTTGGTCAAAGTCAACAGGAAAATGATGAAAAAATGGAAGTTGATCAGGAAAATGATGAGTTACAAGGTTCAAAAGAAATTGAAGATCCAAAGGCCAATAATGATCAAGCGGACTCCTGTTCAATGGAGATTACAGGATCGGTGGATAATGATAGATTAAAAGATAATAATCAAGAAAATGGTGTGAATATTGCATTGAAAGCACTTAGAGAAGCATTTGATGTTGTGGGGTCACTTTCTTCTCCTAATGAGAAACTTTGTTTCGCTGATGCTGGTAACCCTGTCATGGCATTGGTAAGTTAGATTCGTTGTTGTTACTAATAAGTTAAATAAAAGTTTGTTAATAAAGTTTTTTATTGAATATCAGATTAATATATCTTTTAATCTGATTGAGCGTTTATAATCTTATACTTAAGTTTCTTCCTCAACTTCTATAGACGTAAAATTTACTTTATACACATAAAGTGCATGTTATATTGACATGCACTATAGCTTTTTATGTAGTGTATGCTATGTGTATAGAGTAACTTTTTAGGTGTATAAATTGTCTCCCAATTTAATGTGCAAACTTAATTTATCTAGTGTAAAAAATTTGATTAAATAATTAATTTAATCAAAAGTTTATTGAGAGATTGAATTTATTTGTTTATAATCTTATTCAAAGTTTATAATCTTATAATCAAGTTTCTACATCAACTTCCACACACATAAAATTTACTTTTACAAAGTGCATGTTATGCTGACTTGCATTATAGCTTTTTAGGTAGTGTACGCTATGTATGTGGAGTAATTTTTTATGTGTACAAATTGTCTCCTAATTTAATTTGTAAATCTGAATTTATTTAGGTTTTTCATGGTAACTCTATCATATATTAATTTTATTCCAAGTGTATAATCTTAAAATAAAGTTTCTACATCAACTTCCATACCCAAATTTACTCTATACATATAAAGTGCATGTTATGTTGACTTGTACCATAGCTTTTTATGTTGTGTACGGAGTAAAATTTTTTTGTGTACAAATTGTCTCCCAATTTAATGTGTAAATCTTGATTTATATATGTGATTTTTACCACAGTGGGCACCCCCCTTAACTAAACCTATTATGTAAGGGGAAGCTGAAGATGTAAAATTTTGGTGCATATATTGGAGACGAAATAATCTGGGTGCAAAGCATATTTCAAGAAGATGCTCTTTTACTAAAATGGTGTAAATTTTTAGTGCATGCATCGGAGATGCTCTTACAGTCTTAGATATGAAATTTAAGAACCTCCTGAATTGCAATTTGTGATTTTTTGTAATATCCTAAAAGGGTAGACATGGACATCTGTTTCAAACAAAATATTATGAGCCTTATCCCTAGAAAGAAATTAAATTACAAAGCTTGATAAAAAGGGTCTTGTTTGCTGAGTTTGCTACCTTTCTTTAGATGTATTTTTCTTTGTTTTCTTTTATTTTGCAATTTCCAGGCAGCATTCTTGACTCGGGTGGTGGAACCTAATATTGTGACAGCTTCATCCTGTACGTCTCTGAAATCTGTGTCTAGTGATGGCACAGGCTTGCAGCTGTCTGCTAGGCATTCCTTTGTTCTAGAAGATCCAAGTGATGGAACAAAGAAACCAGATGACACAGACAGGTCAATAAATTTATAAAGCTGTAGATCCATTTGTAACCAACCTTCTAGAGATATAACATTACGTGTCAATTTCAACCCGTTCGCTTGAAAATGGATTGATGTGGAATTTGTTTGCACTTAAATGAGTCAAATAGGCTAAACTTAAAAACATATGACAAAAAAGGGAACTGCTCAAATGGTATGAGCCGGTATGAAACTGCCAGAAGCTTTATTTGAATGTTTTCACCTTTCTATATTAATTATTATATTAATGATATATTTTTATATGATGTTTTCAACATTTTAAACAAGTCTATTTTCAGTGGTTGTATCACTCTATGCTTATATCTCTTAACCTTTTTAACTTGTTGAAAAATGCCATTTTGGCTTTTCAAACAGACCAAATGCTTATGTTGAGCAAGTTTATATCAGGGTTAATGTTTGGAGAAAACCAACTTACTTCAACATGTTAACAGTTTAGTAATTTTTTTTGTAAGTGCTTATATCCATTAATTTTTTACATTCTGTTATTATATCTATATTCAACAAACTTTCAACTTTTAACCTGTTTTACAAATCAAAATGACATTTGCAGCTAGTTAAAAAAAGGTTAGGGGATATAACCACTGCACATGCGGTTAAAAGGCTAAACCTCTAAATTGTTCAAATATGTTGGTTGTATCCAACATCACACATCAATCATTTGTAAAACTGAAACGTAGACAAAAAGGTTTTGCTGGTCCACCCAATCAACCTGACCCAATTTGACCAGTTACCCAACCCACCCTCTGGTTAAATATAACTAATAGACGACAGGTATACAGAGATCTGCAAGATGTAGTGGAGCAAGAAGTGGTGGAGCAAGAAGTCTTGAAAGAGAGTACTAATTCGTGCAATAAGCAGGAAGAAGAAAAAGAAAATACAGAATTGACTGAAAATGAAAGTGAAAAGGAAAAACAGTTTATTTCTGATGAAAAAAAGAAGATATTGTGGAGCAAGAAGTCTTGAAAGAGAGTACTAATTCGTGCAATAAGCAGGAAGAAGAAAAAGAAAATACAGAATTGACTGAAAATGAAAGTGAAAAGGAAAAACAGTTTATTTCTGATGAAAAAAAGAAGATATTGTGGAGCAAGAAGTCTTGAAAGAGAGTACTAATTCGTGCAATAAGCAGGAAGAAGAAAAAGAAAATACAGAATTGACTGAAAATGAAAGTGAAAAGGAAAAACAGTTTATTTCTGATGAAAAAAAGAAGATATTGTGGAGCAAGAAGTCTTGAAAGAGAGTACTAATTCGTGCAATAAGCAGGAAGAAGAAAAAGAAAATACAAAATTGACTGAAAATGAAAAGGAAAAGGAAAAACAGTTGATGTCTGATGAAAAAAAAGAAGATACTGTTACAGAGAAGTGACAGTTTCTAAAAAAGGAAGGACTATTGGCACACGAAGAAAAGGTGCTTCAAAGAAAGACAATGATTTAGTGACTGAGAAACCTGCTGTTGTTGAAGAAGTTAATAAGCAAAGAGATGAAGTGGAGAATGCTTCAAGTTCTATAAAGGAAACTGAAGTTTCTGGTGATGGTGGGCCACGATTTGGGTTAGTGGACTCTCAGTCTACCGAGACTCCAAAAGATGAGGAGATGGTAGAAAAGGCAGAACCGTCCCTGTCTACATTGTCTGAAAACACACCAAACTCAGGTTTCCTAGGTATAAATTTTTTTTGAATGGGTGTGCAATGGTCTAAAACTAGACTGAACTGAACTAGAACTGTAAATTAAAAATAAAAAACTGGAACCCGGGAAAGAGATCGTATACACAGTAGGAGTGGAAATTCACGTTGGGCTGGCTAGTTGGTATCACCCAACTTGGACATGGCCCCTTTGAATATTTAATTAATGTATCAATGAACCCAACCCCAACTCAGACATGCTTAACCCATGTAACCCAGGCATGACCCCTCATAACCTGTTTATGCAGACGGGTGAAATGGAATGGTGGGTTAATCAATTGATTGGTTAAATTTATCATTTTTAAAATCAGGATTCTAAATGGGTTGGCCTGTTATCCACACCCCAAACCAAACAGTACGGCTATCAACAACCCAAACCCAACCTCTAACCAAGCCTAATTTTATACCTAAATGACACTTCACCAAAATAAATAAAGAAGGAAATTCTGTTTTTGGACCCTAAAATTGAATAGGTCATTTTTTGCATGATCAAATTCATTAATGGAGCTTTTTGCAAAAACTTTCAGGAGTCCAAGGGTTTAATTGTGAATTTGACAACAGCCAGTAGGTCTATTTTTTTCAACAATTGCCTAATGGATTCAGCTGAAATCTTCTTCTATATCCTTAAGTCTATCAATTAATTATGTAGGGGGCACAAAAGCAAAAGACTCTCAAAATGCAAACAAAGATCTTCCAGATGCTAAAGATGATCCAAATATGCATAAATTGACACATGCAGCTGTTACAGCTATATCTGCTGCAGCGGTTAAGGCAAATTTCTTGGCGGACAAGGAAGCGGACCAGATTAGACAGCTCGCCACATCATTGATAGAGAAGCAGGTTCTTTTTTTTATTTTTATTTGTGTTTTAATATGGGTGACAATTTTAACTCATTTGTATGAAGGGTCGACTCTGGTCTCTGGTTATGTTCTCTCTAATGGGCAGATGGGTAACTAAAAAGTTGGCTAAAAAGAAAACATGTCAAATGGGTCAACACAGCATCTAACATAGTCTCCTAAAGTGTATTTTTATACTTGTATTCTCAACTATTGATTTATTTAATAAAATTAAATGTTATTGTAGTAACAGATTATCGCAATCATACTTGTCACAACTCACAAATACAATATTTATGGAACAATATTCAAGAATCCACCAGTTTGTTTAAAAAACCCTATAGACTTTCTCGCATGGATTTTATTTTTGGATGATTAAATCCCTATGCTTTAAAATCTAGAGTAAAATCCTCTTGATGAAAGTTAAGGGAGTTAAACATGTAAAATGGGGCTCTGCTGTTAAATTTTGGAAAGTCTGAGATTTGGTCATGCAAAAAAGGGGTTCTATGTTAATGATAAAGTCCAAGGACAGGGACTTTATCATTTATTTTCAAGGTCTATGGATTTAATCATGCCAAAATACAGTCCAGGAACTTATCATTTATTTTCAAGGTCTATGGGTTGTGAGATGGTGAGGAAGAGTGGTCAATGGGCTGATTGGAAAAAAGAAAACATTTTGCATTAAAACGAACGTGTCTCGCAGTATAAATGTGTTTGGAGTGGGGTTCAAGGCATCGGTAGCCATGGTGAGAGGTGCTATACCCTAAAAACACACAAGGAAGGGATCTAAAATCCATTTTATGGTTGTTGTAGGGACGTAAATGTGGGTAGCATTGACACCCGAAAACTCGAAGGAATGAGAAGTCGGGTTGATGGTGGAAAACTTGTTCAAACGGAGAAGTGTTGGAGTTCGTTCTAGATGACATTCGGTTAATTAGATAAACCGCTGTGTCAAACGCAAAATGCCAAAAGCGTTGTGGAACATGAGATTGTGCTAGTAAATTAAGGTCGGTTTCCACAACATGACGATTACGGCGCTCAACAAATCCATTTTGTTCACTCGTATGAGGACAAGAGAGCCTATGAGTGATACCAAGAGAGGAGAAGTAAGAAGAAAGCCTTCGAAATTCACCTCCCCAATCAGTTTGGATGGATTTTAATTTGGTTTTGAACTGGCGTTCAACCGTGAGATGGAAACGTTTGAAATCATCATACACATCAGATTTGGAAATTAAGGGAAACAATCATATAAACCGAGAATAATGGTCAACACATAAAAGAAAGTAACGATGGCCATCAAAGGATGGAGTAAGAGCTGGACCCCATATATCACAAAACACCAAATCCAAAATATTTGAACTTTTATAAGTAGAAGGTAACAAATGAAGTTTAGATGA
>BJCM01267173.1:0-18810 GCA_018326385.1 Flaveria bidentis | reverse complement strand
AATCAAATTAGCATTAAATATCACTTTATACGTGACTGTTTTGAAAAGCAATTAATCGATGTAGTTAAAATTAATACTGATTTTCAATGCGCCGACTTGTACACAAAAGCATTTGATAAACCGAGGTTTTTATATCTATTAGAGGTTAATGGCGTGAAAAATAAAAGTGATGTGATTTCATAGGAAGAAAATGCCTAGTCCGACATTCTTTTATTTTATTTTATTTTATTTTCCTCTTTATTAAAATCCAAAAACACAAAAATATTTTTGGTTTTAGAATTTTAAGGGGAGAATAGGTTAAATTAGTATTTAATTAGCTACCTTATTTAATTACCTAAAAAATGAGGGAGAATGACAGCTTAGCTAAAAGGAAAGTAATCAAATCTATGATACTGATTCAACATTTATGGAAAATGATAGTACATAGGGACAGATTATTTGGGACTTCAAAAGAGTTTAACTGATTATGATGAAAAATTCAAAGTTTAAGTCTGAAAATTCTAAGCAAAATAAAAAGAAAAATGATAGTAAAACTAGTATGCTACCAAGGTAACATGGAGAAAGTAGACCTAGAGGCTGCTAGTTCATTATATGATATGTTGGTAGATTAAGCACAATAGATAAGTAGACCTCATTGGTGGTTTAAAATTCAAACCAAGTTGTTCAACTTGCTGTGGGTTCCCATCTTATCCCTGGTTAACACAATCAACGTAGTTCCTATAAGGGGTGAAGAGCAAAATAAATGCCACAAATGTGTGCGGACAACCATAAAAAGTGAGCAAAGCACATGAAAAAAATGCAAAATGCAATCAAGCTAATAACTTATGTTGTTGGTGAGTTATGTGCAAAAAGAAAATAAATGCTGTTACAAGAAGATAAGTTGTGTGCCTCTCTGATGTGTGGTGGCACTGACCAGAGGATAAGCATAACCTACATATTCTAGAATTCATTGTTGTTTGCGCCTCTCTGCTGTGCGATGGCACTGACCAGAGGCTTGCATCTCTTTGAAAGCTCTTAGAATAGTTTCTTCTTGAAATATACCCGTAGACGGCTCAAAAATCTTCTAAGGAACGTTGATTACCATATAATCGTGGGATCCACAAATGCTTGTTGAAATAATTAAACTTTAAATCATCACCATTGTATGTCAAAAATCTGTGTATGGATTTAAGAGGACAAGTATACTGACAATCATCATGAGCTGTAGTTTTTGAAAGTTAAAATCATTGTGTGCATCCTCTAGCTCTAGTTTGATTTCCTAAAATTTCTATTGACACTTGGTCAAAACAAGAATCTAGCATCAAAATAGTGTATTAAAGTGTCCCAAAATATTCTGATATACTTGTATGATTCCATAATAAATCATACAAGAAATGATAATATAGAATTGAAGTTGTGTTGTTCAAGGAGTAAAATCGATTAGAAATACTCTAATAGGTTTAAATCCATCTCCAATAAAAATTACAAAAATATGTTTTGGTTTTGTTTTTTAATTTCTATTTGTTTTTATTTATTTATTCTTAGTCGTTTGGTAGGTAAAAGTCAGACTATCCATCTGAATTCAATCATTGAATCACTCACTAAAAGGGGTCACGTCTGAGGTGACCAATCGGGTCTTAAGTTAAAAGGATCATGTCTGAGGTGGTCAATAGTTTTTCAAATTAAAAAGGTCATGTCTGAGATGATCAACGGTCACAACATCTTATCTATAGTTAACAAGTTGAGTGTTTGAAGGTGCATGAGGTTAAACTCATAAGTTTTAGCGATTCGTATGATTGAACCATTATTATGGACCAGTTGCACGATTGGATCATGAGTATGAGCCAATTGCACGATTGGACCAGACATACGATTGGACCATAAACATAGATCAATCGATGCGATTGGATCACCAGAATGAATCAATCGCACGAATGGATGTAACCGACTGAGCCAGTCGCACGACTGAACCCAGTCAGCCGAATGAAGTGTGTGAATAGGTTTAGTCGCACGATTGAAGGTAAAATCAGTATAAATAGGGTGAAGTTGGTTGCACATTCTTATCACCCTTCAATCGCTCCCAAATTTCACGAAAGCAAAGTTACTCTCCCAAAAATTGATTTCAATGATTTCGAACTATTATTGTGATACTAACGTGTGCTCCCTTCATCTACAAGTACTTAGTGACTAAAATCGCACAAAATGTTTGGTTTAATCAAGCCCTAATGACCTAAATTGGTCAAAACAAGAACCGAGACAAAGATGCCAAAATAAACCACCAAAGTAGACTAAATCATTAATTTAAAGAATATTTGATGTTATTTTGAGTGTTTGCGAGTCTAATGAGCCTAACCACAATGTTTAACAATAAGTATAGACCAAGAACTCATTTAACAGTGTCGAATAGAGACTCATGCGAATGGACATGTTGATGAACTTCAATCGCACGAATGAGCTGGGCATCTAATTCACTCGCACAAATGAACCATGTGTATGAGTTCAGTCGCACGACTGAGTCAACCGCATGTGACAGTATACGACTAAACTTAGTCGTAGGCTCAATCATACGACTGAGCTCAATCGCACGACTAAGACTCAGTCGCATTCTCCATTCGCACGATTGAACAAACTGATTCAAACTCATTAAAATTCAAAGGTCATCTATTTACACAAATTCTAACATATATGTATCTTGTGTTATAGAAACATGACTAGTAGATGGACTATGAGCATGAAGCATAACCTCTGTGCTCATCTTTACGTCACATCCCGGAACGCTTCTGAGTTTGCGGGGATTATTGCCTTCTTATGGAGATCAAGGATCTTCAAGGCCATCTCTACACCATGCAAACCATATAGATCGATTCAGCAGGCTTTCTGGGAAATTCTTGTAGTAGACAAGTCCGTTGAGCCTCATCGCATTCGGAATTCTATTTTTGGTCAAGAGATTGAGATCAGCGAGGATGATCTGAGGAAGGTGTTAGAGTTGGGTGATGATGGTGACTGCCCAACTAGGCTGCATCTACTGATGGTTCAAGGATGTTTCCTTCGGATCAAGTACGATGGGGACATTAATGCAGGTGTGCTCAACAAGAGCAACATGTGCCCCTAGTTCAAGTACTTGGCCTATGTGTTGATCAAGTGCATAGCCTCAAGGAAGGGAGGCTTTGATGAGATGTCTAATTAGATCCAGAACGCTTACGTGGCTCTAGTATTGAATCATGCATTCAGTTTCTGTCGGATGATATTCACGTACATGGTAGAGAATATAGAGGCCAAAGGCAAGGAATGCTTCTGCATGTACCCTCTTTTCCTATAGAAGATTATTGACCCGAAGCTTCCTTTGCTGCCAAAGGAGAGAGATGATGTTGTTACACTTGAGGTTATGGATGACACCACCCTTGGGTGGATGAAGGTGTACCGGGGCAAGTAGGTAAAGCCCCTGGTGAGGAGATTGTTTGGGCATCTGTCCTGGGAGGACTAAGTGGCGCTCGCTCGCAAGAAGTGGCGTCAAGATGATAGTGATTCGGATTCCGAGCCTATAGTTTTACCCACCGACGACGATGATGACGATGACAGTGGTGATGGTAGAGATACAGACCCCACTCCATCTAGGGCCACTGCCACTGATATTCCGTCTCCGCCATCCACACGGGGTGGAACTGAGCGGCCTGCGTTTCATCAAGACTTCCTGCCAGATGAGGAGGAAGAGGTAGATGAGGAGCCGCTGGTTAGGACAGTGGGAAGCAAGGTTGTTGCAACAGAAAGAGGGATTGCAGTGGTTGGTGGACGCCAGGATGAGTCTAGGGATGATGCTACTATTGACACTGATCCATCATACATCCCTGACCATGCCATTAGCCTAGGGGGAGCATCCTCTTCCAAAGGGTCAAGGAAGAAGAGGATGGCTAAACCCCATGGCATGAAGAGCAAGAGGAGGAGGATTACCACCACATCCACCACCTTTACCACAGCTACCAGCACCATTACCACTCCTTCTACCACCACTACCACACCCCCTACCACCACAATCACACCTCCTACCACCAGTACCACAGCCACCCTTCACCATCCACTCCTATTCCACCTCCCTTATTCACCACATCCACCACCACAACCACCAGCCAACGAGCCGGGACTTCAACACAAGTCCCAATAAGCAATGGACCCACTCTACCCTCTATCGAGGTAGAGGAACATCTAGCCAACCTCAATCGTATGGTGCTAAAGCTGCTCGCTGCCAATGAGCAAAGAGCTACATAGCTAAATCAGCTAATGGAGCTTAATGCTTCTCAACTTTGTAGATTACACAGCTGCAGGAACAAAAGCACATCTACTCAGAGGATAGAGGAGCTAGAGAGAAAGAACAAGAAGATCATGCTCAAGCTGAAAGGATCCAAAGATGAGCCTTTAAAAATTAGGGAAGGTGATGATGATGATGAGGATGATGATGATGATGATGATGATGATGATGATGATGATGATTCTGGTAAAGAAGATAAGGTGATGATGAAGGACTGAGTGGAAAGAAGAGAGAAGACGATGATGATGAAAAAGGTGATGCTACTGCATCATCCTTTACTCAGGGTCAAGAAAGGCGTACTAAGAGAGCTTAAGATCAAGGAGAATCGTCTTCAGCTCCTCCAGTTGAAGAATTGACCGATCAAGATAAAAGTAAAGATTAGATGTTTTGTATTAAGAAAACTTTTATATTTGATTCAAATATTACATTAATGTAATTTATGATTATCTATGTTTATCTATGCTTAAATGTCTTGATTAACTACTAATGATTGATGTGTTAAATGTTTAAATAAAGCAAATAAAACTTCCTAGAAAGATGAATATCATATTGCTCCCCTTCAGCAAATCAAGTCTCAATTCACAATGATGCTTGATTTTCAAGGGCTTGTACGAAGGTTAGTGAGCTACACTCATGAAGAAGGAAAACTTATTCACGATCTCACCGACGAGCAACTTGCGGAGATGTTCAAACTGAATCCCGACGAGCTCGTCAAAGACGCTCCAAAGGTGGATGTTATGAGTGATGATGAGCTGAACGAGGTTGATGAAATAAAAATAGAGGACGTCACGTTTAACCACTATCCAGAGTACACTAACCAAGAGAAAAATGTGATTCCCAACTTGGGTGACATTCTTGGCAGTGCTACATTTGAAAAACAAGATGAGATGGAGAAAGAAACAGATAAGGATGAAAGCCAAGCCCAAGCCTTGGATGCAGATGTTGATATAAAAAATGTTGAATGGCCAGCTTGTTTTGCTGAAATAAGAGCCTAGCGCAAAGCTCCAAAGCAGAATGCCCACACCAAACTCTACAAAGTCAAGAAACATTAGAAGATGTCTGGCAAGATCATAGCGTGGCTGTATTTTGAAGATCAAAATGTTTATGCTGTAAAACGGGAGAAGGGAATAGAGTACTTCAGGTATCCTCATGATCTGAAGACTCTCCTAGTCTTTGAGCTCAACCAACTAGCATGCTTAAATCTACTATATGTTGATCCCAGAAAGATTTCAGGTTGGTTTGAGTCTACATTAAAGAAAGAATACCACACTAGATGGGTGAACTTCAGACCTCAACAACCAAAGAGGTTTATTCGCAAGTCTGAAATGATTCCCATAACTGGAAAGCCTAAAGTAGTGTTGAAGTGGATTCCCCTGCGCATAATGTCAAAGATTCCCTTACAGGCAATGCCTCAAGACTTCACTCCACATTTCAAATATTTGTATTATGACTGGAGGACGGGTGAAGCGGTCATACTTCTAAATAGAGAAGGCAAAATGGAAACTATCATGGTATTCGACCCAATGTAGGTTACCAGCTTGTCTTCAGAAGATGTTTACACTTTATACAAGTGGCCACTGTTCTATGATGCGCAAGATATTGTACAAGCTCTCCAATTCTAGAAATGTGATTTGAAATACACGTATGAGTCACAAAAGAGGAGAAGTACAAGAGATTTGAGGAGCATATGAAGAATGTCAGACGTTAGAGTAAACTAGGTCCAAGGGGGAGTTTGTTGATACATATGTCCCTAGTTTATGTACTTAAGGTAAAAGTCTGTCATGGCTTACATATGTGTAATGAACTTATATATGATTCATATATATAAACTTATTACATAGGTTTGAAGTTTTTATATGATGATTCATGCTAATGGACCATACTTATGGACCATACACATGAATACATCATGCTAATGAACCAATCGCACGGCTGAGCCAGACGACTGGATTAGTCATATGAATGAGACATGAGATTGACTCAGTCACATGACTAAAATTAAGTCGTGCGTATGAATCAATCGAATGGGTCAGTTGCACGACTGAACGATACTAATGGTTCAGTTGCACGAATTAAGACTACAAACCTATAAATACCACTTAATTCGTGGAAAAATAGAGACTTTTTACACATACTCATAACCTAGCCGTCCAGAGCATCCAGAAACTCTATTCCAAGTTCATAGTTCACATTTGATCTTCTTCTACTCGTTCTTAACATTTCTTTAATCGTTAGATTAATTGGGATAGCGTTCTCACTAATTGGATCGCCAATCAAATAGGATTCTGCACTATTTGATCTGGTTTCATGCAAAATCAGTTAGTACTCTGTACGTACACGGTCCTAACACACCCAAAGTCTCTCCTGCATGCATGCACATGAGTACTGAAGAAAAATGCTTCGGAAGTTTCACACAAGCTACAGAAATATTCTAAGTGTGAAATCTTCTGAAGCCAAGAACAATATCTTCGTAAGCCACAGATGAAGTATTCCGAAGCTTTAAGACAAAGTCTTCCAAATCCAACACTTGAAGAAAGATTTATTCTAAAAACTTTTAGTATACATGCTTTATCTGATGTACTTTACATAAAGTTGGATGCCTTTCCGCTACAACTCTGTAAAGTCACCAACTTTCATACGTTGGTGAAAAGTCCATACTTCTAGTAATTGTACATTGAGGTCTTGAGTCTATAAAATTTCTACTTCAGGTACTTTATCCTTTTTAATAGATTAGGATGTGAGCTATGGCATGTCATAACCACTAGTCAAAAGGCAATCTGCCTTTTGACTCTACAATTGATTTTGTTTGTTTCTAGTCAATTGTATCCAGCTGGCCTTCAAAGTATGGCCAGTTGTAGGATGTAGTATATGTATCTCAAGTACTTGTAACTTTCTAGATATGCTTTGTAACATTTGTTATATAACTTGAGAAGGCAATATACTGCAATCTTGATAACCATCTCCTTGTGTATTTTGCTATCTTGTTCTGTCTCATATTTGCTTGTGTTCTTTGTATCAATACTAGAGGTTAACCAGTTTCACTAGTTAAGTGTTCTTAAGACACTCTCCTCTTTGTGTTGTTGTGTTGTATTTGCATACCCTTCATCGGTCCTACAGTGTTCATATACCTTGCCATCGTTAGTTCTAGCCATCAATGCTTAAACAAGAGTCATATCCTGTACCATGAAGCTCCAGCCAACTTCTTGAGCCAAAACAAGTGTTGTAGTTAACTTCCTAGAAGCTTTGGGTGTAGTGGGATGTGTGGAGGCTTGAGAGGTTCCCCGATAGGTTTTAGGAGCTTTGTATTCCCTAGTAAAAAGACAAAGTTAGTTATAGTTGTAACATTTGGCTTTTGTCTTGTCAAACCCAAAGTTGTTGTTAGTTGGGTTATGGGGAAACTACCTTCTAGTTCATTGAAGAACTTTTATGCTCTGTAAGTTAACAGAACCATCTGTTGGACAATGTCCACATATTCCACGTCATATGGCCTAAAACACTCTAGATCATCAAAGTGATACTAAAAGTCACTAGAGTATCCATTTCCAAAGACAAAGGCACAACTGTCCTGAAAAGAATTTGGCTTAGCCTATTAAGACCTTAGAGTCTTAGAGAATGTGATGTATGGCCCACAAGAACAAGACGGCTGCTAGGAACAAGTCAGATATTTCTGAGGTTGGGGGTCTTGAGCCTTCAACAACCATTAAAGTGTTGCTTTCAGGAAGGCTTGAGGGTCTGCTCATTTGGTGGCCTCTCTTATTCTACATCTCTACATGGTATCCATCAAGGATGCCATATAGTTCAGTCATAGTAAGAGAGTTCAAGTTTTTGTACTCTTGACAGAGACACAATAGAAAATCCACTCCTTTAGGAATGCACTCATGAATTTACTTGAGAGATCTCTTAACTCAAGGGCAATTCCCACAGACTAAAAGGAGAAAATAAGATCCATGTACCTGAAGTATTGTTGGCTGAGAGTCTCTCCAGCAATATAGGTGAAGTTTTCAAACTATTACTTCAATGAATTTTTCTTGGAGTCATTAGAGCTGGAGTAAATTAGGGACAAGGCATCAAACAGTTCTTTGGCTCACTTGCAATGCTCAAAACTCACCATGATGGAGTTTGGTATTGTAGTTATTAGATCAGCCATATTGTTGCTATCAATGTCTAGCTTTTTGTGGTCTTCATCATAGTAATCATCTATAGCCTTCTCTAACATAGCATTGTTTCCTCCTGGTGTGATGTAACCTTTGGTTTGTTAGGACCATTAATGATAGAATGCCACATTTTGCCATCGTGTTACCTGATGAAGCCTTCAATACGTCTACTTCATGATCTGAAGTTTTCGGGGGTGATGATGGGTGCTTTGGTCATCACCCCTATCTTAACTTCAGACTTTTGTTTGAGAGCCATTTTGAGAGTGATGAAAGAAAGAGTGAAAGCAAGGTTAATTAGGATGGCAAGTCTAGAGATTGTATGAAGAGGCTGAAGCAACCCAAACACCCAAAGTCTCTCTTGCATGTTGCGCAAGTACACTAAAGAAGAATGTTTCGGAAGTTTCACACATGCAACAGAAATATTCTAAGTGTGAAATCTTCCGAAGCCAAAACCAATATCTTTCGAAGCCAAAGAAGAAGTCTTCCGAAGCTTCAAGAGACAAAGTCTTCCGAAGCCAATACTTGAAGACAGATTTCTTCTAAAGACTTTTAATACATGCTTTATTTGATGTACTTTACATAAAGTTGGACCCCATTTCCACTGCAACTCTGTAAAGTCACCAACTGTTGATACATATGTCCCTAGTTTATGTGCTTAATGTAAAAGTCTTTCATGTCTTATGCATATGTAATGAATGGGTTGAATGAAATATAATATGTGGTTGATGTTTATAATGTTTAATATTTAATAGTATTACTATGTGTTAACGTATAATGAACTTACTATATACGTTTGAGGTTGTTGTGCATAGTTCTTAGTCAATAATGATTGAGAAATGTGTTCAAACTTAGTCGTATGAGTCTTCATGCGAATGGACCATGCTTATGGACCATACGCATGAATACATTATGCAAATGGACCAGTCGGATGACTAAACTAAGAGACTAGATCAGTCACACAATTGAGACATGAGATTGACTCAGTCGCATGACTGACCCTTCAGTCGTGCGGATGGTTCAATCGCATCATTCAGTCGCATGACTTAACCATGCTACTTGTTCAGTCGTACGATTGGAAACCAATAACCTATAAATACCACATAATTCGTGGAAAAACTTAACCCGGTAGAAACACTTGAAACAATTAAGAAACACTTGATACTCTTGCGAACCCTAGCCGTCTAGAACGTCCAAGGAAGACTGTCCAACTTCATAGATCAATCCTGATCGATCTCTACACGTTCATAATGTTTAGTTTCAATCTTATATCGATCGGGTAATTGTTCTCACTGATTGGATCGCCAATCAAATAAGATTCCACACTATTTGATTCGGTATAAACGCAGAATCTGTTAGTATTCCGTACGTACACGTCCCTGACACCAACTTACATAAGTTGGTGAAAAGGTCCATGCTTCTGGTAACTATACAATAAGGTCTTGAGTCTACAACTTTCTACTTCATGTATTTTATCCTTTTTGTAATAGATAAGGATGTGAGCTATGGCATGTCACAGTCACTAGTCAAAAGGCAATCTGCCTTTTGACTCTACAATTGATTTTGTTTTGTGTCTAGTCAATTGTATACAGCTGGCCTTCAAAGTATGGTCGGCTGTAGGATGTAGTATAAGTATCTCATGTTCTTGTAACTTTCTTGTATGCTTTGTAACACTTGTAATAGGACTTGAGAAAGCAATATACTGCAATCTTAAAACCCATCTCCTTGTGTATATTGTTCTCTTGTTATGTCTCTTACTTACTTGTGTTCTTAGTGTCTTTACCTGTGGTTAATCCAGTTCACTATTTGATTAAGTTAAGTTGCTTTCCTCTTTGTGTTGTTGTGTTGTAAGTGACCACCCTTCACCGGTATTGTATTTGGTATCAGAGCTTTCTAGGTTCTTTATATAAGATCTCACCATCTTAAGATCCCTCACACACACAAATACTCAACATTTTAAATGGCAGTCATTTCCAAAACTAATATGGAAACTAGAACCATGAACAAATCCCCACTGATCACTCTTGATGACTTTGATACCTAGTGCCAAAGAATGGAAGGTTTCCTCAGGTCTCTAGACTCAAGAATGTGGGAATCTATTGAGAATTGACCATATATACCAAGCACCTCTTCTGCTACTGGTGGTGGTAAGATACCCAAGGCTGCTCTTCCTAACTCTGTATACAAAGGTTTCAAGAAATGCAAAACAACTAAGCAGCTATGGGATGCATTGAAACTGATGTATGAAGGTTCCTTTGAAGCAAAGGAGAACAAAAAGGATCTCCTGAAGCAGCAGTTTGAAAACTTCACATTCAAATAAGGTGAAACCATGACTTAGGAATACTGCAGGGATGTTGAGATTATGGATACCCTAGTGGATGTAGGAGTTTGTCTTGAGAACAGAGACATTGTAAAGAAGTTCATGACCTCACTTCCTAGGCAATGGACACACTACTATGTGGTTATCTAAAGGACTGAGAACCTAAAAACTCTCACTCTGACAGAGTTATATGGGATTCTCAGTGGCTACCAGATGGAGATAAACATACAAGGTTCATCAGGAAAACTCCAACAATCAAATGGGTTCAGCCTTTCATGTGGTTGAAAGCGATAGCACAGAACCCCAACATCATCTCATATGCTACCCTGACAACTCATAAAAGGGTCCTTTCATCACCTTCCCAGAGACACCAAGGGAGAACTACACTCAAGGAAGCCTATTCTAAGAGACAAGTTCTTCTCAAGCCTTTGTGTCCTCTAATGAAAGTTGTGGCAGCTTTCTTTTCACCCTTGAAAACTTGTACTGTATCCATCTAGATGATCTAGAGTACATGGTGATAGTCCAGCAGATGGCTCTTCTCACTCATAGAGTCAAGAAGTTCTACAAGCGGACTGGAAGGAAGTTCCCCAGCAATGCAACGAGTGGAAAATTTGGGCTGGATAAAAGCAAAGTCAAGTGTTACAACTGCAACTTGATGGGCCACTTTACTAGGGAATGTAAACCACCAAGAACAAATGGTGGCCAAGCACAGTCCAGACCAAACTACACTGACAAAGCTACCCAGAATAAGAAGCCAAAGCAGCAAGCTTTTGTTGCTGTTAAAGAAGGAGGCTTTGACTAGTGCTTTCAAGTGGATGATGCCTCTCCAAACCAAGCACTTACAGCAGATCATGATGAAGCAAAGGTATTGGAACATTTTTGTACCCATGAATGCATTGCTAAAGTTAACAGATACATGTTTTAGTTGCCTCTTCATGATCTCTTTGACATGAGGATACACTTTGACATTCTGAGGGATCCTGATCATCTCATGAAGAAAGGGATGGTCATTATTCTGATGAGGACTGTCAATATCTGAAGTTTACTAGTGTTTTGGTAGCATCAGACTAGGGGTGTTTGTAGAGATTGTATGAAGAGGCTAAAGCAACCAAAACACCCAAGGCTTTCCTAGATGTTACACAAGTACACTGAAGAATAATGCTTCGGAAGTTTCACACATGCAACAGAAATATTCTAAGTGTGAAATCTTCCGAAGCCAATACAAATATCTTCCGAAGCCAAAGATGAAGTCTTATAAAGCTTCAAGAGACAAAGTCTTCCAAAGCCTACACTTGAAGACAGATTTCTTCCGAAGACTTTTAATATATGCTTTATCTGGTGTACTTTACATAAAGTTGGACCTTCTTTCCGCTACAACTCTGTAAAGTTGCCAACTTACATAAGTTGGTGAAAAGGTCAATGCTTTTGGTAACTGTACATTGAGGTCTTGAGTCTGCAACTTTCTACTTCATGTACTTTATCCTTTTTGTTATAGATAAGGATATGAGCTAAGGCATTTCATAGTCACTAGTCAAAAGGCAATCTGCCTTTTGACTCTACAATTGATTTTGTTTTGTGTCTAGTCAATTGTATCAGCTGGCCTTCAAAGTATGGCCGGCTGTAGGATGTAGTATAAGTATTTCATGTTGTTGTAACTTTCTTTTATGCTTTGTAATAGATGTAATAGAACTTGAGAAAGCCATATACTGCAATCTTGAAAACCATCTCCTTGTGTATCTTGTTCTCTTCTTTTGTCTTACTTACTTGTGTTCTTAGTGTCTTTACTTGTGGTTAGTTCACTTTACTGTTTGATTAAGTTAAGTTGCTCTCTTCTTTGTTTTGTTGTGTTGTAAGTGACCACCCTTCACCGGTCCTACAGTAAGATCTCATAATCAAGAGCCTAAGAAGCTCTTATACCAATTATAGGATTGGTTTTTGTCACTACACACTTATTTTCTGTCAAACTTACTCAATCACACTCAGTTAGGTGATGTAGAGTCCCTCTGAGAGTTGATAATAATATATCAAGTAACTAAGAACACAATAGAATAATTTTCATGGTACTTGTATATATTACTTCTCAAATCAAAGTATTACAAGACTCCTACAAGCATACTACATGAGTTACAAAGAGAAACTATATATACTATTACCTACAATCGAATATACTTTGATACCAATCGGAAACCTATGACCAAAGCAAATACTTCATTGCTAAAGACAAGGTATCTTATATAATATATAATCTAAGATATGATAGTCATGACATGTTCATAACTTACCTTTTGTCACTAACTAAAGTTATTAACTTACCTTTCATAACTTACCTTTTGTCACTAACTAAAGTTATTAACTGTACTAACTGATAGAGATTAAACAGTGAAATAAAGTATGGTCAACTACATTGGAGTGGGAAAAGCACCATGCAGCATCATAGAGATTTGAACCAGAGTGTCAGAAGGACCATACTTATGTCCACTTGTTCATAATAGGTTCTTCCATACTTCGGAAGAAGCTACTTCTTTTGAGGCTTGAGGCTTTCTTCAAGTCTTTATACATTAGAAGTCATTGTCATACTTTCTTCTAAGTGTTTAACTTTGGAAGAAGGAAGACTTTGTCTTCGAATTGGAGTTTTCCTTCGGAAGCTTCTTTAGACATAAGCTTTAGAAACTCAGCATTTGCCATTGGAAGAACTTCATTTGCCTTCGGAAGTTCTTCATCAGTTGTACCAAAATTATCTAAGTGTTTGGTTTTGGTTGCACCAGCCTTACTTGATTCGACAATGAGCTTGATAAAACGTAGGCAACATGGATACTTCAAAGGCTTCTTTCTTCTCGGAAGGAGATTTCCTCACCATTTCTTCCAAAGCAGTCTTCTTTTCAGAAGTTTTCAAAGGAACTCTTTTGTTCTTTTGAATTTTCTTAGCCTTCTCTTTCGAATCTATTTTCCCATCAGAAGAATGAGTTTCTTGTAAAAGCAAATTTACCCGCTAACTTTTCCTTGATTGTTCATTCCTCATCTTTATTAACTCTTTGTGTGGATATCATACTTGTTATATCATCCTTATGCTTGTGCTTTCTTCGTGAACGTGTGCTACACTTCAAACTTTTACCAATTTCATCACCGTTATCACTAAATATATCATTTTTATATAATATTATTGTCACTAATAAAACTATTTTTAAAGATACCAATAACATTAATTACATCTTTATTATGAATATAATTAGTCTAATTAAGTCGTTTTCAACCGAAACAAATTTTGGGACCTCGGGGGCTAAGTGCAAGAACTAAAATTGACATTTTGCAAACTTGGGATGGGTATAAAAACCCCATTTCCAGCCATTCTTCATTCTTCATCTTCTTCACTCCTTCTCCATTCTTCTTCACTTCATATCTTCTTCATCTTTGGACCAAAACCACCCCGTTTCGTCTTGTTTTCATCGTCTAGACTTCATCTACAACCTAGTCTACTCCATCCTTACAGGTAGACGACATTGGTTGTCCCTTTCTTGCTTGTTTTACTGTTGTCCATTTCTAGGGTTTCGGGTGTTCGGGTCAACCCAAACACAAGAGGTCATGTGGGTGCGTGTGATGTCTTTCTGCGTGTGCTTCTTGTTTGTGTGTGTTTGTAGTGTGTTTCTGGAAGTCCTTGTTGTGTAAAACTCGTGCTCGGGGCAGCCGAAGGCTTCTCTGCATTTCAGCAGTCGTGAACCTGCAGTTCAGGCGATTGGGTCTGTCATGCGACTGAGTCGTGCGACTGGGTGAGTCGTGCGACTGAGTCATGTGACTGTGTCATTTAGGCGATTGAGTGGTGCAACAGGGGATGTCATGCGACTGAGTCGTGCGATTGAATGAATGTGTGCGATTGAGTCAATGCGGATGAATGATGCGTGCGATTGAGTCAATGCGGATGAATGTTTTGTGCGATTGAGTCATGCGACCGAATGAATGTACGCGACTGTGCGTGTATCGCACGATTGAAGGCCAACCGTACGAATGAAGGTTCAGTCATACGAATGAAGCTGATTCGTACGAATGAATGTTGATTCGTACGTATGGAGGTTAAGTTGTGCGATTGGGTGTTGTGTGGTATGACTAAATGCCAGTCATGCGAATGAAGGCTCAATTATATGAATGAAGCTGATTCGTACGAATGAGGGTTGATTCGTGTGAATGGAGTATTGAGTTGTGCGTTTGGTCTGTTATGCGATTGAAGTTGTTGTATGTGTGAATCCCTCCTATTTGACATGTGATGTTAAGGTAAGATTAACACAGTGTAATTGCTTGACCCCAAAGATTAAAGTCAACGCTATTAACATGCAAATACTATTACAAATTAAATCAACCTAACATTTTACAATTATCAACAACCCATTTGGGACTACAAATATTTAACAAGTACTTTCTCTTATAACAATGGGATCTTTACACAAATGTCACTAGCAATGATGAGTCCTTCTAGTACTTGGATCTACATAAGATCTGATACGTGTGTCCGCTTGTGTGTGTTACCCACGACCGACCCGATACAACCCGAACCGACTGAATATTACTATGTGCTTTATACATATCATTAATGCTTAACAATAACTTTCAATAGGTGTTTGACTGTTCATTACATACAACTGTTGGAAACTTTGATCATCCATACTTACCACTTAACAAGTGAGTTTTGTGGCCCCTTTTTATGCTTATACAACTTTTCAATCATTTACAAACTTGGGGAAAAAGTATGCTCACCCACTTGTCATGCTGTACAACATACATAAAATTTAAATACTTGGAATCAACGTGCTACTGTTTTGTGAATACTTATCTAATACATGCTTGAGTCTGTTGTGTGGTTCTTTCTTACAACCATTTAATTCCAGTGTGAAACCGACGGATAGGTATTGGTAGTACTACTGGGTTGACACCCCCACCCTCGTTGTTGGTATACTTGTTAGTACCAACAGTCGCCAGGAACGGGCCTTGGGTGAATATATTCGGAAAAGATTGTTTGTGTACGCCGTTAGGTTTGGTTGTAAAGCTCATGTCATGTGATTTTGCTTACTTATAACTGTATTCATGGTATTCGGCAACAAACATTATACAGCATCAATTACTTATTTACAATTTAAACCTGCGAGCTCACCAACAATTTTGTTGACCATTTTGAGCATATCTTTTCAGGTGACAATGCTAATTGAAGATCTAGGTGTGCTGCCTTAATGAAGACCCTAGGGTGCATTTGGGACTAAACATCATTAACAAACATTATCTTTCTAAAATCATTGTTGTAGTCTGCTTTAAACATCATACTTTTGAAACTTGTTCCCGGGTTGTGGGAAATACATACAAGGTTATCATCTTTATTTATGTGAATCATTTAACATGTTTATGCTTATGGCTATGTTGTCGTGAATATTAACTAAACACGACACAAGTCCCTTTGTTTTCAGGTGTTGTCATGACACACTTGTCATCATTTATTTTATTGCATCTCTATTGCTTACCATGTGTTATGACGATCCCGTCTCGTTACATCCCCGTGTTTCCGCTCTTAGCGAGGGTGTGACAGCGAAGCACATGTAGTTACTGATGTCTTTCAAGACCCTATAACTTACGAAGAGGCGAGTAAAAGTCAGAAGTGGAAAAGGGCTATGGATACTGAGATAGACGCCATAGAAAGAAACTCGACATAGAAACTAGTTGATTTACCAAAATACACCAAGTGTATTGGTGTCAAGTGGCTGTACAAGACAAAAGTGAATGAAAAGGGAGAAGTCGAGAAGTACAAAGCTCGGTTGGTAGCTAAAGGTTACTGTAGGAATCGACTTTGAAGAGGTGTATGCACCGGTTGCTAGGAAGGACACCATTAGAATGATGATCGCTTATGCTGCTCAAAAGGGTTGGGGTATTTGGCAGCTGGACGTTAAGTCTGCATTTTTGCAAGGAACCCTTAAGGAAGAGGTATATGTTCAACAACCACAAGTGTATGAAGTGGCTGGTCAAGAACACAAAGTCTATAAACTAAGCAAGGCACTGTATGGACTAAGGCAGGCTCCACGAGCATGGTTCAACAGGATAGAAGATTACTTCCTGAAAGAGGGGTTCAATAGTAGCAGCCATGTGAACACGCTGTTTGTCAAAAGTAACCCCCAAGGTAACATTCTGATTGTCAACATATATGTCGATGACATGATATATATGGGTGATAGTGAAGTTATGTTGCATGAGTTCAAGCTGTCAATGAAGAAAGAGTTCGAAATGTCTGATCTTGGTAAAATGAGATACTACTTGGGAATTGAAGTGTCACAAACACCAAAGGGTATCCATATATCTCAGTATAAGTATGTTCTTGAAATTCTAAAAAGGTTCAGGATGGAAGATTGCAACCCAGTTCTTAACCCCATGGTACCGGGTTGCAAGTTGGTGGTTGACGAAGGGGAAAAAGTAGACGCAACCCGGTTTAAGCAACTTATTGGTAGCCTCATGTATATTACCACAACCAGGCCTGATATTCAGTTTGCTGTCAACCGTGTAAGTCGTTTCAGCTCCAACCCTACTGAAGAGCATTATGGAGCTGCCAAGAGAATCCTACGGTATTTACAAGGTACAAAGGACTTTGGAATATGGTATGATAAGGGGGATGGAGGTAATTTGTAGATCTTTACTAAAGCGATTTTGCTGGGGAAAAAGAAAGCATGAAGAGCACATCAGGTTATGCCTTTATATGGGGTAATGGAGTTGTTGCATGGTCATCGAAGAAACAGTCTATTGTGGCTCTCTCGACCACAGAGGCGGAATATATGGCTGCAGCTTCATGTGTTTCACAAGCCATTTGGGTTAAGGCAGTTCTCGAAGAGTTTGGGGTGAAGATTGAAGAGTGCATGATGATCAACTGCGACAATACATCAACAATAAAGTTATCCAAAAATCCAGTATTTCATGGTCGATGTAAGCACATTGCAGTCAGGTTTCACTTTATGAGGGATCTTGTGAAAGAAGGAGTCGTAGCACTCAAGCACTGTGGGACGAAAGAGCAAGTTGCAGACGTGTTTACCAAGCCGCTATGCCGCGACACGTTCAGAAACTTAAGGAAGAAGCTTGGAGTATGTTCGTTGAAGGACAAACTTGAGGAGGTGTCTCAAGTTTGAGGGAGGGTTTGATAAACACGTCTGCAACTTGCTCTTTCGTCCCACAGTGCTTGAGTGCTACGAGGGTTGGTCAAGGAGGGATGCCAGGTTAGAATGGGTTCAGGTAAAGATAAGTTCGGTCAGGATTATCAGTTTAGAAATTGGGTCATGATAGGTATGGGTTAGAAGGGTTCAGATAAAATGAGTTTGGACCAGAATGGACCAATTTTAAATTTTTTTCCAACATTCTCCTTACAAACTCTCGTTTCCAACGAAAATCACAAGAGGTTATATACATATAATTTGCTACCACGGTTAGGGCTATTTAGTAATTTTTAAATGATTAAATGCCAAACCATTAAGAGGTTCTAACCATTAAGTTTTGAACCATTAAGAGGTCTGAACCATTAATAGTTTAATATCGTTCAATTATTCAAATACAAATGTCTGACAACTTAAAATAAGTGTGTTAACCATTCAATATTAGACATCTTAACTATTCAATATTAGACATCTTAACTATTCAATATTAGTATAATGCTTAACATTCATAGACAAATGTCTGAATCATTCCGACGTTTCCTCGCGAAACAACAACCATTAAGTGCCGAACCATTCAGACATCTAAACCATTAAGAGGTTGATTAAGATGTTGCCAAATAACCCCTTAATGTTTCATTTTTCTTCAATATATCATACATAATAGTTTAATTCACCTCTGAATTGCAAAAACTAATATACAAAATATTATACCCATGATTAAAAAGAGAATCCATGGTTTTAATTACCACAAAAACATCCCACATAAGAACAACAAGATATTGATAGCCTATGCATGCTTAGTTGGATCCATGCATGCACGAACTCGTTCAGTTTATTGCATTTATTTATGTTTCTAGTCATAGTTGTTTGCTTATGTTGAATAATAGGAAGTGG